>PVKE010018007.1:0-30072 GCA_004027555.1 Craseonycteris thonglongyai
CACCATTTTCCATACTCCTGTCTTTGTGCTAGTCTCGTACATTGTTTACCCTCAGTCCCATTTGTGTGTAGGTGTATCCCTGAACAAATAAAGCTATGGTGCTGACCAAGTTCAAGGCCAGAGAAATTGAGAGTAGCTGAGGACTCCTTACCTTTTTCCTCTTTTCCTGCCTTTTCTGTGTCACTTGAGCCAACTACCTTCACACTGTTTTGCCCATTGGCTTTCTACACCGTCCTCTGGCCCATTCCCTCCTACTATCTGTTTGTACAAAAAACAGTGCCACAGTTCTTTTCTGCGTCACATCTGTATCTTGAATGATTACTGTCACAGAGATCACACCTGTCCCCTTCTTGGTCACAAAGACAATCACAGGTCTTTATTCCTCACATTGCAGTAAATGTATTGCTCCTCATTCTTCTACTAATGCTGGAGGACAGAGTTTCCTTATGATTCTAATAGTTATTTTAGCCCCCAGAATCATGTAATTTTAGAATCAAAAGGAATCTTAAAAGCTACTTAATGAAATTACCATTATCAACCTACAATCAACACTGCTTAAGTGCCTGGTAAGGGTTGGGGAAATATTTGCCATCAGTAAATACTGTAAAATCATTTATTATGTACCACTCTCAGATGATTATTTTGTGCCATTAACTTTGTTTTTTAAAAAAGTTTTGTCAGCTTTTATTCATAGATATTTATCAAATCAATCAGTAATGGTGGAGAGATCTGAGCCTTAGAAGGCAGTGAGATAAACTGGAAAAGAAACTGATTCAAGTTGACAACAGGAGTTGATATAGAGAGGAAAGGTACTGACACAAGAACAGGAAGAACTGGGCTACAATCGTGATGGAAGGGTTACCTCTAAATAATAACATCTTTGACAACTAAAAACCATTAAATAATGGAAAGAGTTGCCAAGGCAAGCTGGAAAATGATGGTACTTGAGGTTAGTAACATATCTCGTATGATTCAGCGGGTGATTAAATTAGGTCTTCCTTGATGGAAAGAAAAATAGACTAAATATGTTAAATGCTTCCACCTCCAAGTGTCTGGGAAAGGTTAGCTTTCTATTTCACTGGAAAATGTGAAAGGATTATAAATAACGAGAAAGCCCCTGACCTACCTTTAAAGTCACTAGCACAGGTACCTTAACACTACCCCAGAGATGATAAGAACTAAGCTCCTGGTGCTTTTTGCCAGGATAGCTGACCGTTTTAATAATCATTTTTAATTGCTGTGTTTTTCTTTTTCTTTCAGGCTTGTAAATTTTATAGTTCCCAGTGGTACGTGGTAAACTACAAATATGAACAATATTCTGGAGACATTCGTCAGTTACCCCGGTAAGGACCTACGATGCTTACTCCTTGGGTTGTCCCATACGTAAAATATTATGTGTTTACAATGTGCCACTGTTTATGAATATGTGTACATGAATCTAGTGTCAAGGGATATTTTACAAAATTTAAAAATAAGACTCATGATAGAACATTTTGTTCAACAATGCATTGTTTGGATAGTGAGAGAGTTTTAAAATATCATATCATCCTTTTGTGAGCGATCCTTTCAATGGCAGATAAAAGGGGACTTGAAATTATTATTTGGATCAAAAATATTTTCTGGCAACATTCTATCATGTTCAGATATGGCACTGGATTCACATAGTTGCTGCTCGGATATTAAGTCACGAATATAAACAATCTCTATGGAAGTGATATATGTCACTTCCCTTTTAGGGAAAATAAACACCGATTTTTTTTTTTTTTTTTTCTGGGCTCTTGAGAAATAAAGCTTTTAGAAAAAGGTGACTTTGTTCTGCACGTGCTCAAATCTCACCTTCACAGCGAGGCTCACCTGCCTGATGACTTGAATTAAAGTAGTCATTTATTCAGTGTCTGTCCCCAACTAAACTAGAAACTCCCAAAGTGCAGGGACTTCCCGTGCAGAATCCCTTATAGGCCTAAGAGAATGCCTAGCACATAGTACATTCACAATAATTGCTAATTGGATAAGTAAATGGAGTTTATGGCAAATTTTAAAATCACTCTTATAATATTCTTGGATGGGATTGGAGTTGCTCAAGTTCAAGGAATTGTGATGAACTGGAACCTCTCAACACAGCGGTTCATCAAAGTAAATGGAAGTTCAGTTTATATTAACACTTTGCTCTAGGGAAGCACTGAGCTGATGATAGACATTGCATCTAACATTTTCATGGATGCATAGTTCGGATTTGGGCACCACTTCCCAAGATTCCCATGGACCCAGACACGTCTTTTCCAGACTCGGATACTCAGACATGCTGCTATCAACTTGCATGCAGAATTTGCAGGAGTCATAGAATGGCTCTGGGAAGGTGCCATTTGAACTCAAATCTGCAGGAACTATAACAGTCAGCACTGTGATCTTGAGAAACGGTTCCCAAACGGAATAGCATGGGCAAAGTCCCTGAAGTGGGAACCAGCACAGTCACTTGAGCAGAATGCCAGTCAGGAAGGCCAGAGCAGAGGGTTGGAACGGGAGTAACAAGATGAAACCATGAAGACCTAGGAAGGAGACCTTGTAGGATCTGGAAAAGAGCTTGGGTTTTATGCCCCTTGCAACAGAAGCCTGTGGCAATTTTAACCTGGCTTGTGACATGATTTTGTTTACTTCTGTAAAAGATCACTTGGTCTGCTCTGTGGAGAAGGGGATTGCAGTGGTGAGAATAGGGATAAAAGAGAGAGGGGTGGGGGGGCATTTCTTTTGAAGTTGCATTATTACTGTGAACAGCCAATGTTCTTCCAAAACACAACTCTGGTGTTTTTTTTTAAACAGTGAACATTAACTTTTACCAAATCTTTGAGCATTGCATTATATTCAGGTCATTCCTAATAGATAAGCTCCTGTACCTTCATGTTGGGAAAGCCCATTACACCCTAGGTTTTCGTGAGTAGTTACTACATTCAGAATGTCTGGGTATTAGTCACACGCTTTTCGTAGGCACAATTGAAAAGCAAAGCTTTTTTTTTTTTTTTTTAACATTGAGACTTCCTCTTTCTTGAAATAGTTCTGACAACTGGTTACAACTTGGGAGCTGTATCCAAGCAGCTGGAAGGCTGTGTTTGCAGTGAGAGAGTATAGAAAGCAGTCTTTAGTGCCCTTTCCATTAAATGCCTTCCCACTCACTCTCTAAGTCTATTGAAATCTTTAGAGCTTTCATCCCCCAAGTACTGTTTTTCTTTTCTTATATTCATGATGCCATAAAGAAAAAGAAATTAAAAAAAAGAAAAGAAAAGAGTTAACATCTGTGGTATGATTTCTTCAAATAAAACAATACAGAAAATACCTCCAATATGAGCAGGGTCTAAATGTCATTGTTGAATTGGAATTCTCCTAGAGCATAAGAAAAAAATCTCATGAGAAGAAACACAAAAGTTACTGAAATTGTTGAGAATTTCCCTTACTATAATTAAAAGAAGTGGAAGTTAATACCAAGAAGGGGAAGAATAAGACTGCCACAAAATAAGAAACTTTAATGAACTCTATATATATTTAAAATGAAAAACAGAAGTTCTATGTGATCCTCACATGTTCCCTGAAATAATGAAGACTGTAACACTGATTACCTAATTATCTTTAAATGATTTTACAGAGCTAAGCACTTCCCACTAAAGATTACACATATTTAGGTCAATGGTGGAAACAGATCATTTACTTGGGCCTTCTGAGGCTATTAGAAGTAAATCATTTCTATACCTCCTGGATTAGAAGAATTCTCCTATGTCTCCTACCAATTTAAATTGATCATCATTATTATTGTTTTTTTTACGGGTTACTGAGGCTGCAAAATGAAAACTTGCAATTATGAAAAAGGAAAAAAAAAGAGGTGTGTGTTTCTCTCCCTTATTTTTATTCTCTAAATTTATAATTGCATCCTTATTAACTCTTAAGAACCCCACTTTTTAAGTATCTGTTTATAGGAACATGCTGAAGAAAGACATCATTTCAAGTTAAACATAAAAAATGTAAAGCCTTCAAGCATTAAGGATAAAACTCAGCCCGGAACTTAAGGTTCCAAGAATGGCATAAAAATGCATGATGCCGAAGGAGCCAAGAATATATATGCAATAGGGAAAGGGCAGTCTCTTCAATAAATGGTGTTTGGAAAACTGAACAGCGACATTCAAAAGAATGAAACTAGACCACTATCTTACACTACACACAAAAATTAACTCAAAATGGACTACAGACTTAAATGTAAGACCTGAAACTGTAAAACTCTTAGAAGAAAACATAGGGTATAAACTCTTTAACATTGCTCTTAGCAATGATTTATTTTTTTATTTGAGGCTACAAAAGCAAAAATAAGCAAGTGGACTATATGAAACTAAAATACTTCTGCACAGCAAAGCAAACTATCAACGAAATGAAAAGGTAACATACTAAATACATGAAAATATTTGCAAGTTATATATATGATAAGGGTTAATATCCAAAATATATAAAGAACTTATACAACTCAATAGCAAAAAGACAAACAACCTAATTAAAAAATGAGCAGAGGAACTAAATAGACATTTTCTTCAAAGAACACATACAGATAGCCAACAGGTACATGAAAAGATGCTCAACTAATCAACAAAGAAAGGAATATCAAAACCACAATGAACTATCTATCACCTCAAACCTGCTGAAATGGCTATTATCAAAAAGACAAGAAAGAACAAGTGTTGGTGAGAATGTCGAGAAAAGGAAACCTTTGTGTGCTGTTGGTGGGAATGTATATTGGTATAGTCACTATGAGAACCATTGTAGAGTTTTCTCAAAAATATTAAAAATAGAACTACCATGTCATTCAGCAATTCCATTCCTGGTTATTTAACCAAAGAAAATGAAAACATTAATTCAAAAAGATATATACAACCTATGTTCATTGCAGCATTATTTACAATTGTAAGATATGAAAACAACCCAAGTGTCTATTGATGAATGAATGGATGAAGAAAATGTATTTATATATAATATATATACACAAAGAGTTTTTATAACTCTTCAGCTGTAAAAAAGAATGAAATCTTGCCATTTACAACAACATGGATAGATCTTAAGGGCCTTATGCTATATGAAAAAGTCAGACAGAGAAAGACAGATAGCACATGATCTCACTTATATGTGACATTTCAAAACAAAAAAGCAAACAGACAAAAATCAAGCTCATAAATACAGAGAACAGGCTGATGGTTATCAGGAGCAGCAGGTGGAAAGAAGGCAAAATGAGTGAAGGGAATCAGAAGACACAAACTTCTAATTATAAAATAAGTCATGGGAATTTAATGTACAGTGTGGTGATTATAGTTAACAATGCAGTACTGCATATTTGAAAGTTACTAAGCATAAATCTTAAAAGTCCTCATCTGCTGAAAAAAAAATTGTGTCACTATTTATGGTACGGGATATTAACTAGACTTACTGCAATAACCATTTTTGCGATATATACATAGACTCATTATGTTGTACACCTGAAACTAATATAATGTCATCTGTCAATTATACCTCAATTTAGAAAATATATATGAAACAAAAAAAATCTATATGATGCCACTACATTTATTAATCAATAGGATAAAATACAAACATATATGACCTATTTAACTTTTTACTATAGCTAGTTTGATATAAAGAAGAAAATTTCATAGAATGTATTTTGTGACTGAAGATCAAATAAAATGAAACCAGATTGCTTGGACTGAATTAGAGCAGTTCTGTTTGTGGGTTTGTTTGTTTGTTTGTTTTTAATAAAAGAACATTTTTCAAGTGTTGTGGACAGTGAGCCAAAATATACTAGGTGCCATATGTACAATATCTCATTTAATGTGCATAATCTCACAGAGTAAGAACTGTTATGGCTATTAACTTGTCTCTGACCTCACAGTTATAATCGATGGGGCACTCAGGCATCCCATTACACCCCCTACATGGGCAATGGAGTTAATTTGGGCATAGAAAGGAGAAATGAGACTGTCTAGAAATGACAACTCATGTTGGGCTCAAACACCAGAGGGTACATCTCTGCTGAGCACTTTATTTCAGAATCTCAAAGACCCACACAATGCTCCTGGGTAAACAGTGTTGAAGTCAGTAGCCAAAGGTACTTTTTTGTTTTAATTGTTGAATTTATTAGGGTTACATTGGTTAGGAGAAATTACATAGGTTCCAGGTGGACAACTCTTTCCGTCACCATATATTTAGTTCCCCCTCCCTCTTCTCCCAACCCCCTCCTCACTCATACTCAGGTAACCACTAAACTATTGACTACGGTATGTCCATAAGATTTTGTTTCTTTGTTACTTTCCGTTTTATATTCTACATAGGAGTAAAGTCATATGGTTCTCAGATTTTTCTGTCTGTCTTATTTTGCTTAGCATGATGATTTCAAGTTCCATCCATGTTGTTGCAAGTGGCAGAGTTTCATCTTTTCTTATTGCTGAGTAATATTCCATTGTATACATGTACCACAGTTTTTTAATACAGTCATCTATCAAGAGGTACTTTGGTTGTTTTAATGATCTGTAGAAGAGAGAACCATCATTGCTTAACAGGCCTGCAGACAAGAGACTGAGTGGTGATGATGGCAACTTAAAAGCAAAGAAGTTGTGCCTTTGTGGCTCAGTGTGAACAGGCCTAACTGGGAAAGAAGAGTTTTTAGTAGCTTCTATGTCTCAGTGAAGGTCTAAACCAGGGGTGTCCATCCTTTTGGCTTCCCTGGGCCACATTGGAAGAAGAATTGTCTTGGGCCACACAAAATATACTAACACTAACGATAGCTGATGAGCTAAAAAAAAAAAAAAAAAAAATTGCTAAAGACATCTCATAATATTTTAAAAATTTGTGTTGGGCCTCATTCAAAGCCTTCTTGAGCTGCAGGTTGGACATGCCTGGTCTAAACCAAGCTTGTTCAATCCATGGCCCATGAGCCGCATGCGGCCCAGGACAGCTTAAATGCAATCCAACACAAATTCGTAAACTGTCTTAAAACATTATAAAAATTATGAACCAGCCTTGTTTTTTTAGCTCATCAATTATCGTTAATGTTAGTATGTTTTATGTGTGGCCCAAGACAATTCTTCTTCCAGTGTAGCCAGGGAAGCCAAAAGATTGGACACCCCTGGTAAAAACTGTCTGCCATCTTGCTCGGAGCCTTTCTCACATGGCTCACCTCATGTCCTCTTACTTTTCCTCCATAACTGTGCTCCAGCCCCCTAGCCTTCCACTCTTAGACACACTAACTTGGTCCCTCCTCAGGACCGGTATTCTCACCATTCACTGTGCCCGAGTGATCTTTCCACAGATCAGCACATGGCTGGTGTCCTCTTACTCTCAACTTAAGTGGCCATTCTTGACCACCCTTTCTAAATTTGGCCTGTTACCCATCATGCATCAGTCTTTTCCCCTTTAATTTTCTTCACAACCATGTCCAACCAGGGAAATAATCTTGTTTGTTTATGTTTAATTATTTACTCCATCTTTCCTTAGAATGCAAGCTTCCTCAATTTGGGACTTTATTTCTAATATGTGGTTGGCATTACTGTGGGTCTTTTGTGTGGCAGGTCCTGTCTGGGAACTGGATCACTTAGTCGCAAAGAGGAATGACTTCTAAGAATTAAGAGAGCTCTCAATGCCCATTGAATTTGATCAAGCAAACTCAGAATTAAGAAAAGCCAGGAATGAAAGGGCAGCCCACACTCACCCTCCCCAACCCACACACACAATATGACCTAAATTGACACTTTCATCTGCACTTTTTTTCTCTTTTCTTTTCTATGAACATTAAGGTCAGCATAAATATCACTAAGGACTAATAGAGTTGGCTGGTTTTTGCTCTAGAATACCATCAACATAGGAAATTATTTTAGATGGGAATACTGAAATGCCACTGGTTTATTTTCCTTAATACTCAGATTCTGGAGTTGCTTCTACATGATAGAAATCATTTAAATAAAAAACAAATACACCATGCAAAATTTACAAGTAACATTTTCTAGCTAGATATCAAGGAATGCCTGAATCTTAAGTGGTATTATCCAGTTTCCATTGAATTCTGAGTTATGAGATAGAACCAAACCAAGGAAAGGTTATTTCTGCCTTATTTTACCATTTATAGAGCCAGTTGCATGCTCTTGCTTCTCTGTGCCAGTCGGTGATGCTATGACATAGAGACATTTTCTGTGCTACCATGGAAATGCACAAAGTGAGTGCAGTTGCCACTGAGTCACATTGGTACAGCCTTTCGTGAAGACGGTGGTTAGGGACGCAGCGCAGCCTAGTGGCCAGAGCTGGTTCTCTGGAACACAGTTCTTCAAAAGACTGCCCTGTACCCTTGGGCTTGTCATATAAAGGTGAAACAGAAAGGTAATGAAACCATCAGTATTTCAATTCCACTTCAAGATGTGTAAGTAGGAAAATATAAACTATCAAACCTTAAAAATTCTTCTGCTTGCCTTCATCTCATTCAAGAAGATGTGTAGCTCTGTATAAATAATAACTCCATTATTTAAAATAGAGATATAGGGGAAGTCTGGGTGGCTCAGTGGGTTAAGCGCTCACTTTGCAGCGCCAGGGACCTGGGATCAAATCCCGGCCCCGGCCCATGCAGACCCATGTGCTGAACTGGGGAGCTCCCCCAGTTCTCTCTCTCTCTCTCTCTCTCTCTCTCTCTCTCTGTCAAAAACAAACAAAAAAAAGTTAATAAAAATAAATACATAAATAAATAAATAAAATAGAGATGTATATACTAGAGTAAGATTTAATGGTGGAGGGGAGGGTTACTACCTCCACAGAAATGGGGCCCTCACAAGATTACTTTATTTTATTAAAAAACACAATAGTTGTTACTTGGGGAACTGCTGAAAATGAAAGCCATGTCTCAAATGACAAATCAGAACCTTTTTCTTTTTAATATCAGAGCAGAATACAGGCCAGAGAAACTTCCCTCACATTCTTTTGAGGTTGACCATGAAGATGCTGATAAGGATGAAGTAAGTACCTTGTTGAAAGTGAAATGTTTAAAACATGAGGTTAATTAGTTCCTGTCTTCCTCTCAAGTGTTTCACGTCCCAACCAGTATTCCATCAAGCTGCGATAGCTCTTTGTGTGAGGGCTTTTAGTCCAAAGGAGTCACGTTGGTTTGGAAATTGAACATGATTATTTGAGAAAAGTCAAAGAGAGAAAGAGGGGGCTCATATTTAAGTGCAGTGTCTGAGATCTGGGATTCACAAAAGACTGCAGTCGTGCTAATGATTGCTTTTGTGCAGGATACCACTTCCCACTCATCTTCTAAAGGCGGTGGAGTTGCGGGAGGAACTGGAGTTTTCAAGTCTGGCTGGCTCTACAAGGGGAATTTCAACAGCACCGTGAACAATACCATTACTGTCCGGGTAAGGAGACATTAAGACTCATCTTTGTTTCTGCCACCTTTCTTGACATGCCCTCCTTCGATCACATCACAGAGGAGAGCCCTTGGCATCAAGTTTATATTCTTTGTCATATTTTATTTATGAAAAAGGAGGATGTGGTTCTCTAGAGCAATGCCCCAGAAATGTCACTCTCCTGAAGGAATTAGAAAAATTCCAGTTTCCATGAGCAATAGCAGACTGCAAATTCAACTACCTCCTTATATCTTTTCCTTTATTTAGTCATTCAAAAAGCGCTACTTCCAGCTGACTCAGTTGCCAGATAACTCCTACATCATGAATTTTTACAAAGATGAAAAAATATCCAAAGAACCCAAAGGATGCATCTTTTTGGATTCCTGTACAGGTGTGGTACAGGTGAGTAAACATTCCTTTTCCCCCTTGAGTGTTTCAATCAAAGAGTATGTCCATCCAATCACCAGTCATTCAGTCCACAAATATCTGTGGAGTATCTGATATGAGCCCAGACGTGTTCTAGACACTTGGAATTCAGTGAAGAACAAAGAAGTCTTGATCCCTGCTTTCACAAAGCTTACTTTCAATAAGGAAGAAACACACAAAATAAGCAAGGAAGAATTAACTGAATAGAATCAGTTAGTGAGCTCTGGAATAAAGAAAACAGACAGGGTTATAGAAGGGAGAAAGGTGAGTGATGAGGTTAGGAAGAATATTAATGCCCCAGAAGTGAGAAAGACATGGTTGAGGAGAAAGTATTTAATCTAAATACTACAGAATGAGCAGAGGCAGCAAGTGCAAAAGTCCTGAGGCAAGAGCAAGTCTGGTGTATGTCCAAGAAGAAGAGGAAAGTGACCACGTGTATGGGTACAGTGTACAGAAAAATTGAGCTAAAGAATTCAATAAGATAACATATATATCATATAACTCAAAGACTGCACTTCATAAATGTTATCTTTTTTATTACATACAAGAGAGTAAACTAATAATGTTCATATATATATCATCTTTCTTAACAGGGGGGTTTCTTCAAAGACAGGGATTATTACATTGATTCCCAAGAGTTTAATTTTAGAATCAGACACAGTGTTTTTAATAGACCATGCTGTTTCTATGAGTTCTTGGTATTCAAACTGTTGTCCTTAGTTTTCAATTTGGCATGGATCACTGTAGCAAAGGGCAACAGAATAATTCCATAGATTTCATTTGGACCTCTTTCTTTCAAAACATTTATTCTTTCTATTCTGATGAAATCATTATCTTTATTTCCTCTTATGTAAAAATTGAAGCGATCAAGTGGTCTACCGATCTCTCCTCAAATCTCACATTCAGATGCTGGCTCTTGGTGGCTGAGGACACCGTTTCTGATCACAGGCCGCTAGGAGCAGTTCCTACTCTTTCCACCAAGCCACGAGCATTCACATAGCTTGCTTTGTAGCTGAGATTACGTTTCAGATTAATACCGGGGACACCTGAATATACTCGTATGGATGCAAAACAGAGTTCTTTCCAGTCATTTAAGTCTAGCCTGTTTCTTTTTTTTTTTTTTTTTGACAGAGAGAGAGACAGACAGAGAGAGAGAGAGAAGCGGGGGAGGGCCCAGAGCAGTCTCCATAGTTGACAGCATTAGTTTTCCATATAGTTTCACTCCACAGGTGGGCACAGGGCTGCGCAGGGCAGGAACTGGGCCAGGAGCCTCTGCATAGGCCCGGCAAAAACCGAACTGGGGGCACACCGTAGTTCAGCATATGGGTCCGCATGGGCCGGGGCCAGGGTTCGATCCTTGGTCTCTGAGGCTGTGAATCAAGTGCTTAACCCGCTGAGCCATCTCAGCTTCCCCTAGCCTGTTTCTGAGTGGTTTGTTTATTAAAATATGGAATTCCTCCAGAAAGTAGTAATGCTGAACTTCCAAAGGAAAGAATTCACCATTACTGAGGATTCCACTAGAAGTGAAAGATAATTGCATGTTAATGCAGATGACAACTTTCTCCATGGAAAGGGGAATGAGGGTCCTTATGGAGGGTGGAGAGCATTTTCTCTTGTTGGTTAAAACAATTACTTCACTTTAGAAATATGAAGTCTTTCTTTAGCAATAGGTTAAAAATCAATAACTATGTTTTAGAGACATTGAACTGAAACACTTACTGTATTTTCCATTGGTACTTCCAAGCTTGTTCTATCAAATACGTCATCATCTTTTAAGAAGTATCATTGCATCTTTTGTTATATATTAATTTAGCAGAGATACAGATTAATATTCAATTTCTTCTTCCAAATAACATGTAACTGTGTTCTACACACACCATAGCACTCTAGTTTGACTTTTACTATAGGAACCTCTGCGATGGAGTTTCTTTCTCTACCTACACAGTGCCTTGGAAAGAGACAGTCTTCTAGGGTTGCCTGTGGGTTTTTAAATCCTAGTTTTGCCATTTACTACCTGAGGCTGTGAGCAAATTACTCAAGCTGTTTGATTTCAAGTTTCTTGTCTGTAAGACTAGAATAAATGTACTAACATGGGACAGGATCTAGAGGCAGTGTGTATTCAGCTATGCATCCCTAGTCTTTCCATTAATTATATAGGGCACAACTTTGGAGCATAGACATTCCACTGTGAAAGATTTATTTTTATTGTTTTTGACAGAGAGAGGGGGAGATACAGAGACAGAGACAGGGAAGTAGGAGGGCCCAGAACAGTCTTCATAGTTACACATCATTGGTTTTTCCACATTGTTTTATTCCACATGTGGGCACAGGGTAGGAACTGGGCCGGGGTCTCACCCCAGTGAGAACTGAACTGGGGGCACTCCCCAGTTCAGCATACGAATCCACACAGACTAGGGCCAGGATTCGATCCTCTGTCCCCGGGGCTGCAAAGTGAGCACTTAACCCACTGAGCTATCCCGGCTTCTCCAATGCTCTATTGTGAAAAAGCCATCCTAGAAAATCTTTATCTTTCTGAAATTTCTACCTAAGTGTGCTAACTTATTCATTCATTCATTCAACAAACTTATTCAGTGCCTGTGATATACTAGGAACTGTGCTTAGGCCTTGGGAATTTCCTACTAAACTCACAGCCAGAGAGGGACATGGGCTCATCTTTAACTGTCACACAGTGTTGCAGGAGCCATAATTTCTGATTTACAAGTTTTTGCATCTGGAAAGAATATTTTGAATGAGGTAGTGCAAGTTTAGTCATAGCTGTAGCAAGCCCTCAGGCACACAATGTGCCTAAAGATGAAACACATTCACACAAAAGCACAGAACAAAAAAAAAAAAAAAAAAAAATGAATTATAGGATGAGTCAGACCTATTTTGTCAAGAATCATTGTCAATTTCCATCAAATAAATCAGCAAAGAGGAACAAAGACTTGTCCTCAGAAAATTCTACCTACCATCCAGCATCCTTAGAGAGTTCAAGCTCATAACTCTTTTGTGAACCAGTCATTCAGACCTAATCTATATCGTTGTGTTTCCTGAGAATAATCTTTGGGATTCTCAGAAGTAAATTTCAAGGTTGACATCAAGTAGGAAGAAACTCCTACCCAAGTTTCTTAGAGACTTTAGGTGAACCTTTGTAACTGGAAATGTCTTAGATCTTGAAAAAATAAAAACCTAACAGTAGTTTTCCAATTTTTTGTAATATCACCAAACAGTATTAAATCTATTTTGTACCTCTGCATTCCCAAACTGGAGCAGAACTTTTAGGTTTTGTTCCTTCAGATTTGAGGTGAAACTAAGGCCTGTGTTATCCCATCTATAGTTCCATCAGTCTTCTCGTTTATTCATTCATTCATTGGTCCATCATCCATCCATCCATCCATCCATCCATCCATCCATCCATCCATCCATCTCTCCAGGTCATACCTCTATGAAGACAATGAATAGTCCAGGATTCCCATTGGCCTAGAGTCCCTACCTCAATAGTTATAAGGACTGATGTCACTTTAGAAAGGCTTAAATGGGAATGGGTGGGGTGCTAGACACTGTTTATTTTATTGTAGGTGCTGGATCTGCCACCTTATGTCTGTGGGTTCCAAATCAGTGGTCTCACATGCCTCACCAAGATGCTTTTGTGGCTTAGGCAGCCCTGGAAGAGGGAAGTAGAGCCAGGTGTATGACAACAGGGGAAGCTGGGCTGTGTGAAACTCGAGTATACATGCCCACATAAGGGCAGCCAAATTGGGAGGAAAAACAAGTATCCCTGCCAAGGAAAACAAATCTAAAAGCCAAATATGACCAATAAACCTCCCAAAAGCAAACTCTGGTTCTAAAGATCTCTTTCCATAACAATAAAAGCCAGATAACACTTGTAATTTTCTTCATCTCATATACAGTAGACTCTCAGTTAACTGCACCCATGGGGATTGGTAGATGCCAGATAAATGCAAGTTGATTCTCCTTTAACCAGAATGCAAGCAACTGACACTCTCAAGCAACCGGCAAAATCTCAAGCAATAATAGTATTTACCGGTTGCTTGAGAGTGCCAGTTGCTTGAATTCCGGTTAATGGAGAGTCAGCTGTATTATTTGACAACAGTAAATGGAACATGCATTATTATTGTCCTGATTTATTAATATAAAACTCAGAGAGATAGAGTCACTTTCCTAAGTCCCAGAGCTAATGAATGGCAAAATTAGATTTGAGACAGAGGAATGTCCAAAATTGCAGAAAGATACCCAAGGAAATGCTAAATCAAGTGGGCATACCATGTATGCATACATACATTTATCCTTTGTAAGCCACATCAACAGAAAAAAATGCCACAAAGATGTGCTGATGTGTAATTTTAAGCAGTAAGTAAGTTATAGATGCAGGAATTATTTCAGCTAATATTGAAAATTTTTTTTATAATATATGCAAAGCATTATGGGAAACCCAAAGGTGAATTAGATGTGGCTCCTATCTTCAAAGCACCCAGCCTGTGGAGGAATGCACAGAATAATACGGAGCACATAGAGCCCATGCAAGTAAATCAGGAGTGGCACATCTCAAACAACACTCAGAGGTTCTGCTAATATATGCAAGAATGAAATTCTATTTACCTCTGCATGATGACGTGTTATAGTATACATACTATATATCTTATATTTCTACCTATTTGTTTACTGACATTACATCATACAGGAATGTAAGCTCAATGAGGGCAGGCACTTTACTTGATTGTTTTTAATGCTATGTTCCTGGCACATAGAAGGTACCCAATACATTTTTTTGAATGAATGAAAAGTGAACAAAGAAAAGATTGCATGGATAGTAGCTACCACTAACAGTAACCCAGATTTGATGTTGTGTGTTTCCTTTTAAAACTCTTACTTGGTTTCTGCAAATTTCTGTAAAAGATACTAGTACCATAATGAGTCTGATGGAATGTTTGCTTGGGTAACTTCCTTTGACATTCAGCTCTCCATTGGCTTCAGTGGCTTCGTTGGAAGACCCATTTTGGAACTTTTCCAGATGAATATTGTGGAAACAGACCAGCTTGTTACAACTCATTAAACATATCAGATGGCATTAAGACATAGTTACAGTTTCCTATTATTTACAAAGCCATGTAGATGCACTGTGGTGAGCATGAGTAAATAAAATAGTTATAGTGGCCAAAAAGTACAGATATTAAGGAAATAGAGGAAAATTGGGAAAGTGAAAAAAAGAATATGATTACTTCTTGACTATCATTTTAATGACTTAACAGTTGCACATCAGAATTATTAAAATGTCCCATTGGTTTTCTATTTCTGCCCTTTCCTTTTTGCCAGTTTATATGCCAAATTATATGTAATCCTGGAGATTACAGTGGGATAGAAAACCACTCAGGCATCTTAATCTTTTCCGAGTTTCCCTACATGACAAGTAGTTCTATTTCATTCCAAATAGAAAAAGATAATTTAGTTTTTGAGAAGTTGTAAATAGATATCTATTTCATTTATATAATAAATACTGCTTTGTGAGAAACAAGGGCCTATTATACTTTGTTCAAATTTTTTAAATATATTTTAATAATATTATTGAGGTTGGCAACAATAGTCAGTTTATTTGAAGTACAGAATGCAATTTAGAAAATCAAATTTTATTTCTATTTTGTAATGTTTCTTTCTAAAATTTTATTGGTTTCTTGGCATCTGCATTTGAAAGTCAGTTGCTGCTTGATCTACTTATAACTTGGACCCAATATAAGCATTTGACACAGCTGTGCCTCTCTCAGTTCCCATTATTTACAACAGGGGTGTCCAAGCTTTTAGCTTCAAAGGGCCACGTTGGAAGAAGCAAAATTGTCTTGGGCCACATGTAAAATACACTAACACTAATGATAGCTGATAAGTTAGTAATTTTTTTTTAACACAATAATATCTCATAATGTTTTAGGAAAGTTTACGAATTTGTGTTGGGGCTACTGTCAAGGCCGTCCTGGATGGTATGTGGGCCATGGGTCGTACAAGCTTGACTTACAACATCAGATAGTCAAAGAGATTCTTTCATTTGTTTCCAAGACAACACGGAGATTTGCTTGCATTTGCTATACTCAGACATACCAATATTCTACAGAAAGATAGGCTCTGAACTCTAGACATTTCTACTTTTTTCCCTCTCTATTGCTGTTTCTGTGGCTTTTTGAAGGAAACCTGTCTCGCTTCTTTCATACTTACTATCAGCTAGCTTGTGCTTACCCTTAGACGCTCTGTGTCAGTGAGGTAACGGGCACTTTGTCAGAACCTCTAGGAAATGTGTATAAGGGTCTATGATGGAAGACTGCCTGCCCCTCCCAGGGACAGCATGACTCCTAAGAATGTGCCTTCCTAAGGAAGCTGCCTAGGTGTTTGCTCTGCACACTGATGTTTCGGCTCACTGCCTTTCTGGCAACTCTCCATCCAGTTTACACTGCAGCCAAAACAATCTTCTCAAAATGCATCTCGGGCGTTCTACTAGTCCCTGCCATCCTGCTCTGGGCTCTCAAAGAACACAGAGGGTTCGGTGAAAACAGCTGTACTTTCGTATTGCAACAAAAATCCTGTTCTCAAAGAATGTTTCTACCTCTTCTTCAAGACATTCATACAAAATTTAAGTGCCTTTATCTTCCAGTTTCACATTTGTGCCATTGTTTGGTTAACTCCTGCCTCTCCTGCTCTGCCAGGGCAGAGAGACTGTGTCTGTTTTTGCTCAACACACAACACACACACACAATAGACACCTCGTTATGAGTGAATGTTATCGCAGCACTGAGCACTGTGGATAACCAAGCAGCTTCTGCCCTTATGAGGTTCATGAATTGATAAGAGAGCCAGCTTGCAAGTGATCACTTACAAGGCAAGGAAATAATAATACCTGACAGTAACCCAAAAGTATGGGCAGAAGCAAAGAGCTTGTCCTTAGAAAAGTATGGAAAGTAGACTCCGAGCTATGAAGTTTCACCAGGGGAATCTCAGTTAGCTTTTTAGCTAATCCTTTCTCCTTCAGTTTCCAAATTGTACTACTTCTCTCAGTTTAGAAGTGGCTCCACTGTCTATTCTCAGCACTTAGAGAACTCATGCCCTCCCAGGCCATGGCTACCCCTTTCGTGCCAGGGAGGTGTCGAACAAGGTGAAAGGAACTCACTGTCATCCTCTTTGTGGCCGGGTCATTTTAGTAGGTGTATAGAGAGTTATTTTTCTTTCTCTGCCACTTGCTACCCTCGTAATCCCAAGCATCTTTTAAATTATCTTCCCAAGCCTTAATGTCATCTTATGTTAAGTGGAATGATATGATGTGGCTCAGCGTTGTGAGATTTAAATAAAATAATGACTGTAACCTGTTCAGCACAGTGCCTGGGATACAGATGGCAAGTGGTTAGTAAGTGTCATATTTGTAGTAGTAATCAGGGCGCTGTGGAAGCTGAAATAAAAGAGCTATTTTGGGACAGTCTCTGAAAGCATCCCAATGAACGAAGATATCGCCAAGAGGAAATTAAAAATTACTTTTTCTTGCCACCGAGAATAACAACACCATTCTCAAAAAGAATTTTATACTTTGATATTTAGCCACAATCTCACCCGAGAGGAGCACTGTCATCTTCTTGTTCTTCTCCAATTTGTATTTTACTTATGCAAAGTTATCTTAAGTGCATACACATTGCTTTATTACAGTGTGGGGGCTCTATAAAGGCTTTGGAACAGTGTGGGTAAGAGCTGAATACCTGTATCAGAATTACCTAGTAGTAAATTAAACATGTGATATGTTCAGTAATTCTTACAACCACCCCAGGTTATCTAACACACCAATTTGTATTATTGGGGGAAAATTTTCGGTTTGAATTTATATTTCTAATCTCATGGAAGAAATATATAGAACTGCTGTAATAATTTGTTCTTGCTTCCTTCTACTTTAATTGTTTCTGCCATCTTTAAATAGCTCACTGCTTTTTAGATTTCAGCTTAAATGTTCTTTCTGTGAAAGGCCTATCTAAAGTAGCTACGCATAGCATTAACCCATTTTAATTCTCTGCACAACAGAGAATCTTGGCTTTTCAGTAGTTTGTTCATTCCTGTAATCATTTATTCATTCACCTCTTCCCTGTGAATGCCAGTTCTCCAAAAATAGGGACCTATTCTTTTCCATTTGTAAAATACAGATGACTATTTTGAACCCGCTGAATCTGAACCCTTCTGTGGATATAATAGTGACCTAAACTGACCTGGCCCTCATGGATGCATCCTTGAGGGAGACATATGGTGGTCACAAAAAAATAAATGAAAATTAATAAGCATATAATTCCAAATTGTTGTTCAATGTCCTGGAGGACCAGAACCCTATTGTAATTGGGGAGTTGGGGGAAGTTTGTCTGAGCAAGTGTAACTTCAATTGAGAGCTAAAGAGTGAACATGAATTACCTAAGTATGAGGGGCAAACATCATATTGACTGTATACAAACACACACTTGGGGACAGAGGGCATTTTTTAAGGAATTGTGGCACTATCAAAGCATGTGACAGGGGCACATTCAGGGAACTTGAACAAGGCCTCATGGATTGGTCACAAAATGCAAAGCAGAGATGGCAATTTAAAGTCTGGAGGTTGATGGAGAAGTCAGAAACAGAGAAAAGAATCAGGGCACCTTGATGTATGGATGTCATTTAATACCATTAAAGGACCAGACAAGAGAGAAAGGAGTCAAAGACAGAGCCAAGGTTAACCTTAGAAGTCACCAAGAAAAGGATGAGCCAGAAGAGGTGATTGAAAAGTGTTGGCCAACAGGAGAAAATAGTATCAGAATAGAGTGTGATCATGGAAGGCAGAGAAAGATGGGTTTCAAGAAGGATGAAGTGACCATTGTGTTAATTCTCCTGAAAATTCAAGGAGGATACAAAGCATGAAATGTCCCTTGGATAGATGGATAGTAAGGCAACACAGAGTTTGTCAGTTATCTTAACAACTGATGCCTCTGGGTGTAATGAGGTCAAAAGCCCAACTGGAGTGAGTTGCAAACAGAGCAAAGGTGAGAAAGTGAAGGCAGCAACTCAAATCAGCTACCTGACAACTCTTAAAATAGCTTCACACACACACTTACAGATGAAATTTTTGAGCCAACATGACCATCCAACCAACGAAACCTAAATAAAATACCTCTTAGCATAAAATAAAACCTTGAAAGAAACCAAACGAAATGATACCTGCCCATCTACATTTTTGTCCTGTTTTGGAAGTTCACCTTTATGTCATCTACCTGTATGGAGAGATTTTGGAACCATGACTTCATACGTTGCAAATGACTTACTCTCTAAGATTTTTTACCCAATGTGTTTTGGCTTTCTTTCTTTTTGTACCACAGAATAACAGACTAAGAAAATATGCCTTTGAATTGAAAATGAATGACCTGACCTATTTTGTGCTGGCGGCCGAAACAGAGTCTGACATGGAAGAATGGATCCACACCCTGACCCGCATCCTGCAGATCAGCCCCGAGGGGCTCCTTCAGGGGCGGAGAAGCACAGAGCTCACCGATCTGGGCCTGGGTGAGAGAGAGCACACACTACCTCCCTTTCTTTGCCCAGAGTGACCTGTGTGTTTGGTTCACTTAATCTGCTGGTAACTGTGGTAGCTATCAGGTCCAGCTCATCCATCCCTGAGCTGTTTTCTTCAGGAAATAACCCCTAAATCTTCACTTGTATAGAAACTGGAAGGACACCATACAAGGTATGATTTTGAGTTGACTGCCAATGAATTGAGGTTGACACCCAGCAAATGATTTTGGGAATCATTTGTCAGCAGTATCAAAAAATGTATCTACATCTGACGGGATATTGTCTCAGAGGGGGCATTTGTATTTCAAAGTCTTTCCTTAAATTGAATTAATGAACATTATATTCTGTAAAGGCATATATATGTTACTTTCTTATAGTGGAAATGCATCTTTCATGTGTGATTTTTGACTATACTGAAATCAGTATGTGTGTGTATGTATGTATGTATGTGTATGTATATATACATATACACACATATATACACACATACATACATACATATATGTGTGTATGTGTATGCAAGTTCCATAAATTTTGCATAGCATTGGAGATTTCAGTAAGATAAAAAACCTTTTTCCTGCCCATCCTAATTGCCTTGAAATATTCTAATTCACTTTAGGCAAAGAGAAGGGAGCAAAAGAGAGGAAAGAAAAGGTGAAAAGGGTAGAAAATCAGGTCTTTAACTACATGGAAGACAAGTTCACTTTCAATCAGTAGCTTCTCCCAAAGGAAAACGATTTCAAGACATTTTGCACAGCACCATGGAACCTTAGAAACCAAAGAGTCTTTTAAGTTCTGATAGTCTTTTCTTTTTTTTTTTAAGATTTATTTTATTGTTTTTGACAAAGACAGAGAAAAGGGGGAGATCCCAGAGCAGTCTCCATAGTTGTACGTCATGGGTTTTTCAACATAGTTTCATTCCACACAGGTGGTCAGGGGCTGCACAGGGCAGGAACCCAGCCAGGGGGTGCCTTCCGCATGGGAGGCATGCCCCCGAGCTGTGGGCTGAACCGTGGGCCTCCTACATGGAAGCTCACTTAGCAGGAACTGAATGAACTGCCCCCCACCCATCCCCACCCCTGGCTTGGGAAGCACACCCCAGTTCAGCTTATGGTCCTCACAGGCGGGGACCAGAACATGATCCTCAGACCTCGGGCTACAAAGCGAGCACTCAACCCGCTGAGCCATCCCAGCTTCCCAAGGTCTGGTATTCTAAGTATCATAGCTATCAAGTAAAAGAGTCATGGCATAACGAGGAAGAAAACTTGTTGATTTTAACACAACTACTATATACCATATAGGTGTGTTACATTCATGATTTACTTAGCAGTAATATTTAACTAGAATATTAATGTTAACAACCTTACTTTAATTAACTGAAGGTAGAATGTGGGTTTTAAATTGATGGCCTGGGAGCCAAAATTATCAAAAACATATACATATATATGAAAATTTTAGCATGGATTAATGAAGTAAGTCGACAACCCCAAGTATAAATGTAAGAATGTGAGGGTCCAGAGTTTTCATGGGCATGAGATGGCATCAGAGAAAGAATCTCAGAATGATCATGAGAAGGTCTGATTGCCTTACCCAGATCTTCTAACCATATAGAGTTAGAATATAATGAAGGCATCTGCTCACAAGCATCTATCCCTCATCACTCTTGAGTCTACCCCAGTTTTTATATATCAGAGGCTAGAGAAATGGGTGATTCATGCATATTTAATTTAATTTGGTGTATCTTTTCAAGATTCACTGGATAATTCTATAACATGTGAATGCACGCCAGAGGAAACCGATTCTTCAGAGAACGGCCTACACCCAGACTTCGCAAAAGTAATAAAGCTGATACTTTACTATGCAAATACATTTGTATGACTTATTAGTTATTGCTTTCATGGAAAAGATGGAAATGCTTTCTGTTAAGATTTAGACTAAGAGATGCAACACTCAAAAAAAAAAAATAAAAGCATGTTTCTATAAGATACGCTGAGTGTTAATGGATGATATTAAAACTGCCATGTGAATGGGGCTGGGCTGGAAGTATCTGGATATTTAGAACTAACACAGTTTTCTCTGTAGTACCTCACAGAAACCGAAGAGACTGTGAAAGCAACTCGAAACATGGAGAGGCTAAATCTGTTCTCAATGGATCCAGATATAGATGTAAGTCAGAATTCTTCCTAAGCAGACATGAACTTGACCCATACAGTTATGGTTTATAATTTAGAGTTCCTTTTGTGAGCTTTATGGAGTAAAACTGTCAAAATTTTTTTAGACCTTGAAACTTCAGAAAAAGGATCTTTTGGAACCCGAATCTGTGATCAAACCCTTTGAAGAAAAAGCTGCCAAGAGAATCATGATCATTTGTAAAGCTCTCAACTTTAATCTTCAGGGATGTGTTACAGAGAATGAAAATGATCCAATAACGAATGTAAGTTTCTTTCTGATATTTCCAATACCAATCAACCAATAGCGCTTCACCCTAGTCAAAATCTTTTCTGTTCCTGACAATTCCAGGTACTGAGTTGCCTCCTGCTAGTGTACCAGGAATGTGATTGACAGCATTTTTCCACATTACAAAAGTGTATAAGTTCTGAAATGGTATTATCTATATACTGTCATAAAATTTTTCTGTTAACTGACAGATGAAGCATAAAAGGGACTGTGTTCTAGGATTCTTTCCATTAAATCAGTATAGTGGTTCAGGGTTTCCTAAGAGAATTATTTGTATCTTCTTGATGGTACTGGAATTTTTTTTAATATTTATGTAATTAAAACAAACAAGTCAGCCCTGTAATTTCACAGTTCTTTGACAAGGCTAAATAGTGAATCAAGTAAATTAATTTAAGGTAAATATTAAATAAGTAATGATATAGGTGATACATGTAAATGGCAGAAAAAAAGGTGCATCACTAATATTTAAGGAACACCAAAGTGCTCATTAAATCAACCCAATTCATTTTCTTACTTAGTATTATTAAGGATAATTCTGTATTAATTGTAAAGGTATATGTGGGAAGGGGCATTTTGTAAACATAAACATTATTAAATATTTCTATAAAGAAGAAAATAAAAACCTTATAATACTACTGTCAGTAGCATTATACTGTATTGTACTGGCATGTTCCATTTCATTATTTTTTAATGCATTCTGTTCTAATTTCTAATAAATCATACCTCAATTGTCATCTTTAACCTCAAAAGTAAAAAACTTAGTTCCAGATCTAGGACAGAAGTAAGCCACATTTGCTTTTGAAGGCAGAAGTAGCATTACATTTTTCTCTACAAACTGTAGACAATCTCATGTGTCTCTATGGATAATGGAGTAACATGAGCCTGTTAGTTGGGCCCGTCAGCGGATAGCAGAAAGGATGAACTCTTTCCGAAGACTTTTAAACCTACTGCCCTCAGGTCTTTAAGTACCTTCCGTGAGCCTCCTTCTCCTTGGTATAGTAGCAGGAAAATGGTGCGTGTTATAGACCTCAGTCTTAGTGAGAATCTAGTGACATGTGCCTTTCTGTGATCACAATGCCTGGCTTTCCTACTTACGAGCTTGGCCATGCTGGGCAAGTGGTATACCTTCAGTCTTCTCTTCTGTGAATGGAAATAATAACAGTCACTGTGAAGATTAAATGAGGAAATGTATGGGAAGAACTTCATGCTTGGTGCTTAGTAAACATTCATTAAATATTAACTGTGATTCCAATATGTGGGAAATGGGTTTGAAATTTTCAAACACTGTGCATGCAAGTTCTTGATATTTTCAGTGTTAACTTGTGAAATGGTTGTTGACCAAGGAAGCTAAAGTTGAAATGTGTCACTGGTGAGATCCTGCCCCCTTGTATTTTATAACTATAATTGGGCACTAGGTGTATGGGTAAGAGTGCAGTAATTGAAGTCACAGTTACTCATCCTCCAGCAAATACTTATGCAGTGCGCTCCTGAGAGCCAGACTTGTTCTAGGTACTTGGGAAAGAGCCGGAAACAAGACACGCAAGCTCCCTGGCCTCTTCAAGAGTAGATTCTTGTTCAAAAGAACAGAGAGTACATTAAAATTAATTAATTAATTAATAATAAGATAATTGCGCATTATACAAAATTCCTTAAAATAAATCTACAATGAGAAATATGATATGGAGAAACTGGGAGATGGGTTACTTTAGATAGGATGGTCATGGGAGGCCTCTCTGAGGAAGTGACATTATTACTTTTTTTTTTTTTTGATTTGACATTCTTTTTTATTTATTTATTTTTATTTTATTTATTTTTTTTATTATTATTATTACTTTTTTATTGTTAAATTTATTGGGGTGGCATTGATATCAATTACATTGTTTCCAGGTGTACAATTCTACATTTTGTTGTTTATACTTCACATTATGTGCTCAGCACCCAGAATCAGCTCACTTTCCATCACCATATATTTGATTCCCCCTCCCCACACCCCTTCCACCCTCCCCCCACCCCAACCTCAGCTCTCCCACCCACCTCCCTTCTTACCCTCAGGTAACCACTAAACTATTGACCGTGTCCATGAGTTTTTGTTTCTTTGTTACTTTTGGAAGTGACATTAGAACAGAGACCTAAAGGTTGAGAAAGATTAAAAGTCAGATCAGGGGAAAACATTCTAGGCAGAAGAGACAAGTCTTGGAAAGTTCTAGAAAATGAAAGGAAATAGTGAGGGGAAGGGTAGATAAACCAATTAAGTAGGGTCATAGCAGCTGTAGTGAAGAGTTTGGATTTATCCTGAATGTGAGTGGAGGCTGTTCAAGGGTTTCAAGCCCTTTTAAATAGTGTGAACTAATTTGTATTTTTTAAATATCCATCAGAAGAATGACTTGGAGGAAATAAGAGCTGGGCAGGGAGAGTGGTTAGGAGCTTACTACCAGAGTTCACTGCAGCATTTGGATTAAGCCTGGCAAGGAAAAGGGAGAGAAATAGGTGGATTTCACTGAAGTTTTGTAAATTGAACTGAAAGGTTTTTCTGATACATTGAGTATGCAGGTTGAGGGTTAATGAAAATCTGAACAAGTCCCTATTTTTTCCTTTGACCATTTCTATGCATGATGGTGTCATTTGTAAGAGGATATGACCACAGGATGAAAAGATTTGGGGGTATAGATTTTTAAAAAATCCTTTACGGACATGTTAAGCCTGGTAGACCTCTTAAATATCCAAACACAGATGTCTGTTGAGCAGATTGAGATACAAGTTTGGAACTCAAAGGACTGGCCAGGAATGGAGATACAAACTTGGAGTTCTGGTCCAGGCAGTGACCTGGAAGGGACCATCTAAGAATTTCTGTGTGTCTAGAGAAGGGACCAGGACACAAATATTTTGAAGATGAATAGGGAAATGACCACAGAAGACTAAGAAGGAATGGCTATTGAACTAGAGAGAAGCCAGGGAAGTGTGGGTCATGATGCCAAGAGAGAATGGATCTAATTTGTTTGGATAATAATGCTGAGAAGCTAAGTGACATGAAGCCAGAGAGGAGCCCAAGGAATGTGGTACCAGGGATGAACTTGTAGACTGTAGCAGGAGAAATTCACAAGGAGGGAAAATGTTCAGGGGAGTCATGAGAACATACTTCCATTCAGGATTTAAAAAGGAAAAAAAATGGTGAAAACTCTGTTCTTGAAACAATTTGGAAATATCAGGAAAATTTAACCCAAATCATTATGTCACTTAATCATCTTATTAAATAAAGAGAAATGCTGTATTTGACAAGGCACATCTTTAAGTATAATTTTAAAATCCAATTTAAAAAATGAAACTCAAAGATAATGGGCTTTTTTTTCCCCAGTGCCAGGGGCACATGACTCCTTTCACATGGATTCTTTTTTTATACTAAAACTCATCTTCAGAAGCTAAATGTTTGCATTTGGGCTAACCTCCCAAGCAAGAGAACAGGCAAACGTTCAGAGACAAGCTCTAGTGCCTCTCTCATGTCTGTCAAGGCCACAGGGAGAAGCTGGAGTGCTTTGTACATCTGTATTGTTCTTAATTTATTTTATAATTAATACAAATGTTATAATACAAAAAGGAAATTGCTCTTTAAAATATAATTTAATTGGGCTTATAAGCAATGATATAAAAATAAAACAGCTTCACCTTAATTCAAAAGCAGTGTATGTAATGGCATTGTTTTTTTAAATCCTTGTATATTTATTCAGTGACACTCTTTTAGTAACATAGTTATTTTTAAACTTATTGTTTTTAACTCAATGATTTAAATTAATTTAAATATTTCTTCAAGTTGCTAAAGAGCTAACTGCTGCATGTAATGGATGAGTGTCTGAAAAACCATCCTAAAAGAACTTGTTCATGATGTGGAAACAATACTTGACAGCATGTAATTTTTTAGTCTATCATTGGAAACCAAATGCAGGTTGATGATTTTATAGTACAAAATATTTCTTTGAAAATAGAAATTGATTCCAAAAAATCTGAACTAATGAAGCCACTTCATACCAGAGTGACATTTAAATTTTCGTACTCTTGAATTTTTTTAGAGAAAAGTACAGAATTCTAAACATAAGAAATTTATGACTTCATTTGTTAGACTTTAAAGGTGCTTTATTAAAGAAATCCTTATTGAAAAGCTAGTGATTAAAATAGTAAGATTTGACATTTAAGTTGAAAAGATGGATTGGAAGAAATAAATGAATCACCATTGGAGCTAATTTCTGGTGGTTTATCAAAGTAGGTAATTTATTTCCGTTCACTCAGGAGAAATGAAAATCAGAATGCAACAATTCAGAAAAAATAATAAGGATTTTTTTCCTTTGCCCTTCAATGTGTTTTGAGTTCCTGCATGACTTATTTTCCTGTAGTGTTTACATTTTTTAACTCTTAACAGACTACCACTACCAAGCCAAGAGTTTTTCTAAACTAAATTAGCAAAA
The DNA here is from genome assembly GCA_004027555.1 of Craseonycteris thonglongyai. Classification (NCBI taxonomy): domain Eukaryota; kingdom Metazoa; phylum Chordata; class Mammalia; order Chiroptera; family Craseonycteridae; genus Craseonycteris; species Craseonycteris thonglongyai. Next base: position 26,315 of record PVKE010018007.1, read on the forward strand.
TGTAAAACCTCTGCTTTTTAATTTTCTCATTTAAAAAAATATTTTGTTGAATTATTTTATTTAATATGTGTAGTGCTGTTTTAACATAAAGGGAGCTGATAAGTGTTGCTAATATTAAAGAATTAAACCAAAATCCTCACTATAAACTAGCCATATACTACATTTCAAAGAACACGAGATACCTATTAAACATTAAGCATAATCCACAGAATGAGTGAGTCTATGCAGTAATGAGCTGGGTTACAGTTTGGTTTCTGTGTATAACCTGCTTGTCCACAGAATACTGGTAGATGATAAGCACCAATTTAAAATTAAATTACAAACAAAACTAAAAATATAGTTTTTTGTAGGCATATTCCTCCTTAGACACCTGTAGTCAATTACATACATATATATGCATGTCTATAATCATGCATATACATATAAATATACATATGTGTAATATCGATGTCATTACATTTACATATATGAGGACGTCCAGAAAAATTTCAGCCAAGAACTGGTACATGGCTGGATGCTTTCTGGACAGCCCTCGTATTTACGTATTTATTTCAGTCCTTTTTTCGTTGAATCTCTGTTGCATTGAATGTTTTTCCAGTTGAAAAGCACTTCTTTCTTGAATCATTCTTCATCCATGTCTGTGATTCTCTGGTAGCACACAAACATTTTTAGCCGTTTGGGTTTGGGAGTCTTTTTTGTATACTTTTGGTTTGTGTCAAAACCATCCGTTCTTCCTTTTCTCGCAGATTGAGCCTTTCTTTGTGAGCGTGGCGCTTTATGACCTCAGAGACAGCAGAAAGGTTTCTGCTGACTTCCACGTGGACCTAAACCACACTGCTGTGCGGCAGATGCTCTCAGGGTCTTCCGTGGCTGTGGAAAACGGAAACAGCGACATGGTCTCTCCACGACAATCAGAAGAACCTCACGTCAAGGGATTTCCAGAGGAATGGCTCAAATTTCCAAAGCAGGTTGCACTTTTGTTTACTTGTGATGCACTGGAAAATACCGTGCCACTGTTTTTACCAATATGCTGCAGAAGATGAGCCATTTCCCAAAGAAAAACTTCCTTAAAGCTGTTCTTTAAAAGAAAAGGTGGAATTTTGTAAATGTCTTCAGTGTGGTTTCCTCGATGCTTACTTGCTTTTTAACCCTAATTTTTCTGTGTACACATAGGCTATATTTTCTGTAAGCAATCCTCATTCTGAAATTGTTTTGGTGGCCAAAATTGAAAAAGTGCTGACAGGGAACATCGCAAGTGGTGCTGAGCCTTACATTAAGAACCCAGACTCCAACAAGGTGAGGCCTAGTCTTTCTCATACAGAATTTCAGTTGCTCGCAAGAAATCAAATCACATTGCCTCGACAAATTATCAAGTCTGAGAAATGTAAGTCTCACAAAAGTCACTTATTAGTGAAATGAGTATCTGTCAGGAAAATGTAAAGGGATATGTTCTAGATCTGGGTTTTTTGACCCAACAAGTTCTGATGTCTAGTCATCACTTAGAGATAAATTTAAATGTGGATAAAGTTTTAACCCCAAAGGTCAAAGTGTTAACAATAATGAATAGTTAGGATTCATCTAAAAACAGGTAAATACAGTGTACTAAGACATCAGTAATAGTGATGGCATCCTAAATGAAAAAGTAAGATAGATAATCGAATGTCAAATTATACTAATGCCTAGATGAAGAAAGAAAGAGTAAAGAAAATACTAAAAGTTCTTTGAATGGTAGAACTACAGGAAACGTTTTCTTCTTTTTTTCTATTATATTTTCTTTAATAATCAAATGTTACTGTTTAATAGAAAATAAATATAAAAAGTCTATGTTTTTCACACAAAGGAAGTATATTGGGAAAATAATGTATAACAATTGATTTTGAGCATGTGTGACAGTTTAGGGTAGTGTTTAACATATTTATGAGACTCAAGGTTTGGCAAACTACAATGCATGGGGTCAAATCCAACCTGCCACCTATTTCTGTAAATAAAGTTTTATTGACATATAGTCATATTTCTTCATTTATGGATTGTCTATGGCTGCTTACCTGCTATAGTGGTAGACTTGAGAAATTGTGACAGAAACCACATTGCCAACAAAGCCCAGTATATTTACTATGTGAATTTTTACAAAACAGTTTTGCTAACCTCTACCATAATGAACAACAACAACAACAACAACAAAACAAACAAACAAAATATATATATATATATATATATATGACAGACTGTGAATGTAAATTTGATAGCATTTTCATTTCCATTCAATATTTTAAGGTCTTTGAAGTCAGAAATAAAGGGGAAAAGTTGGTATTCCAAGACAAGGGTAATTCTGCATGTGAAATTTCCAAACTAAAAAGAAAGAAAAACACTATACAGTAGTTGGAACACAGAGGATATCATTTGGCCCTGTAACAGGTGAATCTGTGGACCACTGAGTTTCAACACAAGATAATATGGAAAGGCATTTATTAATATTTTACATGGACAGTTTGTAAAGTGATGTTCTAAACTATATATATATATCTTTTTTTTCCTTAGTGTGCACAAAAGATACTCAAATCCAACAGGCAGTTCTGCAGCAAGCTGGGAAAATACCGCATGCCATTTGCTTGGGCAGTGAGGTAGGTTGACAAACAACCAACAGAATAGAAATGCGTTTGTGGTCTGCATTGGGAGCTTCACTTTTGAACGTCTCTATTACCTTTTATTCTTAATATACCAACACCTAGAATAATGCTAATGTGTTCCTCTTTACAAATACCCCAGAAACACGTGTTTTACAAGACAGTTTGCTAGGCAGCCCGTAATAGACAGGAGCCATGACTTGTGTATGATGTGTGCATGACCGGGTTGCAGTGGGTTCTTGGTAGGACCAAATCAAAGTCATAATTGTTTATTACATACATTTGGTTCATCAAACACTTGATATTATATCAGCCCTGAGAGTCTGGTGTTCATAAAATTCAAATGGATGTGATTTCTTATGCAGCTGCATGTTTTCATCCATATGTAGAGCACAGTCTATAGATGAATGTCTAAATGAAGCCAGCATCAGATTGATCATAGAAACTCGTTGATTTTGGTACTGATTAGCATAGCCAAATTTATCAGCACCAGTTGACTCTCTTGTAGGAATGCTGAGTTATGTGGACACTGATGGTGGAATCATCTGGAAATATAACTTCTGCATAAAGAACAAAAATTGCTTTATGGATCTGCTCAAACATCCATTTCTGTTATCTTCACATCTTGATTAGTATAAGAATTTCTTAAAGGAGGAAGAGTCTGGCATAGACATAAGGGAGGAAAAATCAGCAATGTACAAGTTTAATGAATAAAAAGGGTTGGTTAGTTCTCTGAAACTAGAAAGTATCCATTCAAGTGTTGGTAACACTGTCCCAGTGGCAGTAACTTTAAAATCCAGAAGGAAGAGAGAACCTTAGTTATGCCATGTTTAGGTCTCACAGTTCACAGTGATGTGCATAACCACAGTAAACTCAACAAGATGTGTTATAATTTTGAGGTTGTTACTGAAAGTTGGGCGCAGTAAAGTGCAGGGAAGAAATTAAGAACTACAAATTCATAGTTACAAAATAGTTATGGGGATGTAAAGTACAGCATGGGATATACAGTCAATAATATAATAACTAGGTACGGTGTCAGATGGGTACCAGATTAACAGGGCGATGACTGTAAGTTATATAAATGCCTCATTACTATGTTTTACACCTGAAACTAATATAATATTGTATGTTAAA
>PVKE010018008.1:0-30072 GCA_004027555.1 Craseonycteris thonglongyai
CAAAAAAAAAAAAAAAAAAAAAAAAAATAGATTCCAGGTGTACAATTTTACAATACATCATTTATGTGTAGTATTGTGTGCTCACCACCCAGAGTCAGTCCTCTTTCCATCATCGTATATTTGATGTTTCCTCCCTCCTCCCCATACCCTCACCCATACCCTCAGGTAATCACTACATTATTGACTGTGTTCATGAGTTTTTGTTTCTTTGTTACTTTCAGTTTGGTGCTTCATATATGAATGAAATCATATGGATTTTTTCTGTCTGACCTATTTTGCTTAACATGATGATCTCTAGCTCTATCCATGTTGTCATAAATGGCAGTATTTCATCTTTTCTTAAGGCTGAGTAATATCCCATTGTGTAAATGTACCACAACTTCTTTATCCAATCATTTATAAAAGGACCCTTTGGTTGTTTCCATGACTTGACCACTATTAGCAGTGTTGTGATAAACATTCAGATATATATATATCTTTGTGGACTAAAGTTTTCAAATTTTGGGGTAGATACCCAGAAGAGGGATTGCTGGAATATATGGTAATTCCATTCTTAATTTTTTGAGGTACCTCCATACTCTCTTCCATAGTGGTTTTACCAATTTACATTCCCACCAGCAGCCTATGCAGCTTCCTTTTTCTGCACAGCCTCGTCAACACTTGTTATTCCTTGTCTTGATAATAGCCATTCTAACAGCTATGAGGCAGAATCTCATTGTGGTTTTGATTTGCATTTCTTGTAATAACTAGTGAAGTTGAGCATTTTTTTCATATAGCTCTTGGCTGTTTAAATGTCTTCGTGGGAGAAGTATCTGTTTGGGTCCTCTGCCCATTTTTCAATTGCATTGTTTGTATTTTTGTTGAGTTGTATGAGTTCTTTATATATTTTAGATATTAATCTTAGCCCCTTATTAGAGGCATTGTTTGTAAATGTTTTCTCCTATTTGATTGGTTGCCTCTTTGCTTTGTTGATGGTTTCTTTTGCTGTGCAGCAGCTTTATAGTTTGATATAGTCCCATTTATTTATTTTTGCTTTTACTTCCCTTGCCTTTGAGGTCAAATTCATAAAGTCCTCTCTGAACCCAAGGTCTATAAGTTTAGTACCAAAGTCTTCTTCAATGCAGTTTAATGTTTTAGTGCTTACATGGAGGTCTTTGATCCATTTTAAGTTAATTTTGGTATGTTATGACATTTCATAGTCTACAAGATTCATTCTTTTGCATGTGGTTTTCCAATTTTCCCAGCCCATGACGAGAGGCTTTCTGTTCTCCATTGTATTTTTTTTCTTCGTCAAAAATTATCTGTCCATATATTTGTAGATTTATTTCTGGGTTTTCAATTCTGTTTCATTGGTCTTGTGTCTGTTTTTTATTTGTTTGTTTGTTTTCAATACCAAGATGTTTTACTTATTGATAATATGTGGGATAGATTGAAATAGAGGAGTGTAATGCCTCCAGCCTCATTTTATTTATTTATTTATTTATTGGAGAATGCTTTGTTGATCCAGGGTCTATGTGATTCCATACAAATTTGATGATTAAAAAAAATCTATTTCTTGAAACAATGTCTGTGAGATTTTTGGAATTACATTGAATCTGTATTTAACTTTGGGTAATGTGGCCATTTTAACTATGTTGATTATTCCAACCCATGAACACAGAATAGCTTTCCATTTCTTTGTGTCTTCTTCAATTTCTTTTAATATTGTTTTCAAATTTCTGTGTATAATTCCTTCATGTTTTTTAAGTTTATTCCTAGGTATTTTATCCTTTTTTGTTGTGATCACAAAAGGTATTGTTTTTCTCATTCTTTTTTCCTGAAATTTTGTTCTTATATATAAAGATGCAATTCAATTTTTATACATTGATTTTTGTATCCTGCAACTTTACTGTATTTGCTTCTTATTTCTAGTAGTTTTCTGGTGGAGTTGTTAGAATTTTCTACACAAAAGATCATGTCATCTATAAAATATGACAATTTAACTTCTTCGTTCTCAATTTGTACCCTTTTAATCTCTTTCTCCTGCCCGATGGCTCTGGCTAGAACTTCTAGCACTATGTTGAATAGCAGTGGTGACAAGGGACATCCTTGTCTTGTCCCTGATTTCGGAAGAAACGGTTTTACTTTTTCCCTATTCAGCATGATATTCACTGAGGATTTGACATATATGGTCTTTATTGTATTAAGGTATTTTTCTTCTGTACCCATTTTATTAAGTGTTTTCATCATAAATGGATGTTGTATCTTGTCGAATGCTTTTTCTACATCAATTGTTATAATCATAAGATTTTTTTTATTGTTTGAGAAAGGGGAAGAGAGAGAGAGAGAGAGAGAGAGAGAGAGAGAGAGAAATGGAAGGGCCCAGAGCAGTCTCCACAGCTACAGATCACCAGTTGTGACATCATTTTATTCAACACAGGTAAATGTAGGGTCACTGGGGATAGGGACTGGACCAGGGGTCTCTCACTTGGGAGGCAAGAACCCTCGATGCTATGCCATTCCAGTGGCTACCAGATATGCTGAAGTTCAGCATATAGGTCTGCACAGGTCAGGGCTGGGAATCGAACCCTTGATCCCATAATTGCAAGAGAAGTGCTCAACAACTGAGCTATCCTGGCATCCTCTCCAGTATTTTCTTTATTTGGTATATCGTATTGTTTGATTTGTCTATGTTGAACCATCCTTTTGACCCTGGGATCAATCCCACTTGATCCTGATGTATAATATTTTAATGCATTGTTGTATTCTATTTGCTGGTATTTTGTGTAGGACTTTTGCATCTGTGTTCATCAGGGATATTGGTCTATATATAGTTTTCTTTTTCTTTCTCCTTCTTCTTCTCTTTCTCCTTCTTCTTCTTCTTTTTTGTATTGGTCTTACCAGGCTTTGGTATTATGGTAATGTTGGCCTCATAAAAGGAGTTGAAAAGCATTGCCTTTTCTTCAATTTTGGGGAAGATTTTGAGGAGGATAGGTGATAATTCCACTTTGAATGCCTGGTAAAACTCACTAGTAGAACTGTCTGGTCCTGGACTTTTGCTTTTGGGGAGGTTGCAGATGATTGATTTAACTTTTTTACTGTTGATTGGTCTGTTTAGATTATTCAATTCTTCTTGATTCAGTGTAGATAGACTATATATTTCTAGAAACTTGTCCATTTCTTCTAGGTTGCCAAATTTGGTGGCATATAGTTCATAGTATTCTCATTGGATACATTGTATTTCTGTTGTATCACTTATAATTTCTCTTCTTTCATTTCTAATTTTGATTATTTGCATCTTTTCCCTTTTTCCCTTAGTGAGTCTAGCTAGGGTTTTGTTATTTTATTAATTTTTTTGAAGAACCAGCTCTTTGATGCATTAATTGTTTCTATTGTTTTTCTGTTCTCTAATTCACTTAGTTTTGCTCAAATTTTATTATTTTCTTCCTTCTGCTGACTTTAGGTATCTTTTATTTTCTTAATTTTTAAAAGATGTGCTATTAAGTGGTTTACTTGTGATTTTTCTTGTTTTTTGTTTGTTTTTTTGGTTTTTGAGTTAGGCCTGTAGTGATATAAATTTTCCTCTTATTACTGCTTTCTCTTCATTCCAATAATTTTGATGTATTGGGTTTTTATCATCATTAGTTTCTATGTATTTTAATTTCTTTTTATTTCTTCTTTGATCCAGTCATATTTTAATAACATGTTGTTTAATCCACATGTATATGTGGTTTTACCTGCTTTCTTTTTTGCAGTTAATCTCCAGTTTCAAAACTTTGTGGTCAGAGAATACACTTGGTATATTTTAAGGGTGAGTCTGCTTTTATCTCTGAGATATCCTGGCTTGGCTGCCATCTAATGGCAAGTTTTGTCACTAAAAAAAGACTCTTAGAAACACTTCAAACTCAACCTTAGAAATGAGACCCTCTGTCACTGAGTCATTCTGGATGAGAGCATGATATACATTACTCATCTTTGTAACAGATGACTAAGTGTTTCTGGGTGTTTGAAGGCTGTCTTTGAAAAAGAATTTTCATTCTTTTTTCTTCAAATATAAATTTCAGAATTTTTTAAACATATTGATTTTTCCTCTTCAAAACCCACCCTAGCAGGGAAAGGACTAGGCTCACATTGGGGAAATGGAAGGTGTATGGCTAAAATTTGTCAAGCTTTTAAAATGTGCCAAGTTCTGTTCTAAGCACTAAGAATACAGTTATCTCATTTAATACTTATTTGAATTCTGAGGTATGTACAGTAATAAAACAAAACTATAATTGTTTGTTTTCATTGTTCTGGTTGTTATTTTATAAATGAGGAAATTAAGGTTTAGGTAGGTCTAACATCACTTAGCTAATATGTGGCAAGAATTCTAACCCAGGCCAGTCTGACATCAATAACTGTTCTTGACCACTCCACTCTTGAATAATGTCTTCACTTTTCTACACCTGCTGGGTTCCAACATAAACTCCTCCTGCAAATATCTGTCAAAGCCCAGAATATGCTCTTTATTAAGTGCTGGTTATCAATCAGCTAGGATCCAGACATAGACCCTTCCCCTATGGAGCTTATAGTGTAGTGAGAGAAAAAAGAAAAGTAAACAAAAAATTTTAATATAGCTTGATAAATGCTATATGATATGAACACAGGGTAAGGGGGATATATGAGGCAGTAAGGGTAGACTTCCCAGAGGGGTGACCAATTTCTATAGGATGGATGTGAACTAGAGCAGTCCAAAGGACGTTTCAGGCAGAATAAGCAGCAGACACTAGGGACCAGAGATTCCAGGTGGGTGCTGAGTAGTGGGAAAATACTCTCACAATTAAAGGGTTTCAGGATATAACCAAGGGTTTGGCTCATTTGGGTGCTGACTTGTGTCTTCAGTGTCCAGTAAGGTGGTGGCTAACTCAAGCTTGAAAAAACAAAGTAAAGGCTCTGAGACAGAGGTAAGAAAGTTTTTCTTCCTCACTGTGGCCTGAAATGTTGTATGAATGCTGTTCTGGGCCTAAGTGAAAATCTATGAGAAGCCTGGTGATGATCCCTTGTTGTAGAGCTCAAAGCTCAGCCATGGTGGACCTGGTGGACTGACAAATGCGTGGTCAAGACATTATAGTGCCACATGGTACCTCCTGGCGCATCTCAAAGCCAAAATTTAAAAGGATGAATCTTGACTTCCTATTAAACATAACTGCAGAGAAGAAGAAAACCACTGTCATGGATGGCATGGACCAAAGAAAAGACCCTCCTGTGTGCTGCTAGTATCTCTACAGATGGTATAAAGGAATTCTGGGCTCTTCTGTAAAGGGTGAGACTTTGGGAAGGCCACTTTTCCCTTTGTTTCTTCATGCTACTATGCCACCAATGGTCTTTAGCACAACTACTTTACTTGGGTGCTTATTGGAAAAAGCCATTTTATGAAATTATGAGTAAGCCATGAAGCAGGCAACTGACAGGTATGTGATATATTCAGTAGACTGGATTTGGCTTTGCAGAATGATTGGGCTGTTGCCTCATTATTTTTGTCTCTTTTGTTTACTACCTGCCTAATTAGGTAACTTCACCTGGCCCTTAAAGACACTTTGGACTTATTTGTTAGGTTAATCCTTTGGTACAGGTTTGAATGGTTGTTCCACAACTCCTTGAATCTCAGTCTCATGTTTATTTAGTATTTTAAAATACTGTGTCTCTTAACCAAATCTTTTCTCCCGGGCCCATTCTTTCCTCATGAAGAAATTCTCCCTCAGTGATTGCATTCCTTTATTTAAGTCTTTATAGAAGCAGTGGGAGTCTTCCAGTCTCACTGACAGCTGCAATGGCCACACTGTAAGTCCCAAACAAACAAATAAAAAAAAATTGCTATGGCATGTGGAAGAACTTGGCACCAAATTTTCCATATCTGCCTTGTACTTCGTATTCTGTTAAACCACTTTCTTAGTGTGGTGGTTAAGAACATGGGCTCAAGTTCTGCCACAGTCTAACTTGAATAATCTTGGACAGATTTCTTAATTTCTTTGTGCCTCATTTTCTTCAAATTTGCATCCTGAATATTTAGTTCATGGAGTTGTCCTGAAGACTAATGAGCTGCAACTGTATAGTCCTTTAGGACAGTGCCTGGCCCAGAGTAAGCACTATTGAAATGTTTGCTTTTTTTCTGGTCAGCTATTGTTCTCTTTTCTGACGGTGTCCTGTTGTCCCTCCAACCATGATAAAAACCATCATTTATGTCTTGTTTAGATAACATTTACCTATAGAAACAAGTTGTTAAGGAGTTTGTAATTTTTATTCAAGAAGTGGCATTCCAGCTCACTCCTCCTACTCAACAAAATCACACTCTGGCTTTCTCTAGGGCCCCTTTTGGTCATTTGCTTCATGGATATTACATTTTAATATGTTTTCCTGAATTTCAGTCTTCTAGTACTCTGGGTTTTATCATGAAAAAGATGAGAATCTAAGGCAAAACTTCTCAATACATGAATTCAGTTTTACTTATATCTTTGCAAAGAGATAAGAGATAAAAAGGATAATTAGTAATGTTAGCTCCTTTACTCTGTGGAAGGGACCACTATAAACTTAACTGGAAGCCATGTCCTAGGGGCTTTGCCATTGGGAAATGGTAAGGGTAAGTAATGGAATTTTTATTTACTGTCATCATTATTTGCCAACAAAGACAAACACTCCGAATTATTAAAAAGAGAACATTGAGGGAAAGCCGGGATGGCTCAGTGGGTTAAGCGCTCGCTTTGAAACCCCGAGGACCGAGGATCGAATCCCGGCTCCGGCCCAGGTGGACCCACATGCTGAACTGGGGAGCTCCCACAGTTCAGTTCTCTCTCTGTCCCTGTATCTCTCTCTCTTTCTGTCTAAAATAAAATAAAAATAAAATATTAAAAAAAAAAAGAGAACATTAACATAGTGGCAGTGACATCTGAGTAGGTTACTGTTATGTGCACTTTATGGGATTGAGTCTCCTAGTCACTGGGTGATTTCAAATTCATATACCTGACCTTTCCATAGTTGGATGGAAAACTGGAAGTCTTGTATAGGGGCTTCTCAGTAAAAAGGATCATGTGACTTCTGCTTGTAAGATCACAAGCCTCATAAGCCTCCATGGCTCACCCTGAGCTGGTGGAGGCCTTAGGTACTCCTTGACAGTGCTATGAAATAAGTGGAGGTCACCTGGAATACTTCACATTTCTTTCAGGGAGCCTTCACTCCACTCTGGTCTCACTTCTCTACAACCTCTGGCTGCCCAGAGTCTTTTACTTTGGCCTTACCTGGCAGTTCTTAAATTCTCTCCCTTCTTTCTTGCTGCATTTGACAGAAAAGATAAATATATAACATTTGCTTTGACATCTAGTTTCATTTCAAAGGGTTTTGAATGGTACTTATCATTTATATCAATGATTTTAAAATTATTGAAATTTTTTAATAAAATAAAGCATGTATAGAACTTGTATGATGAAAACTACAAAATACTGTTAAAAGAAATCCAGAAAAATCTAAACAAATGGAGTGACATACTATGTCCATGGTTTGAAAGATTCAATATGTTTTTAGTCAGTTCTATCCAAATTGATTCATAGGTTTAATGCAATTTCTATGAAAATCAAAGTAAAATATTTTTGTAGATATAGGCACATTTATTTTAAAATTTATGTGGGAAAACAAAAGGATTTACAATAGCTAAAACAATTTTGAAAAAATAAAATTGATGGATTCAGTCTACACAATTTTAAGACTTACTACATACTGTAGTAATTGCAACAGTATGGTGTTGGCAAAAGGATAGAGACATAGATCAATGTAACAAAATAAAGAATCAAGAAGGAGACCCAGAAGACATCATCAAGATGGTGGCGTAAGAGGAGCTCTTGAAGCCTCTCCTGGAAAGACAACAATTTAAACAACTAAAATCCAACTAGAGAAACCCTAAGCAATGCATAGCCTCAGTTGAAGGACCTAAACATCACAGGAAAATACCTAAAGCTGGAGAAGTGGAGGTGAGCGAGAGAGAAAGAAAGGGAGCAGTGTGAAGACATGCCATGGAGTATGACCCAGAGACCTACCCAGAGACCAAATGAGAGGCTGAACCAGAGACCAGCAGAGGAGAGACTTACTGAGGTGGGAGTGTGAGGGTGTGGGTCAAGGTGTAGAACAACTCTGGATAGGTTGGAGGTCTGGAATGGACAAAGGCAGAGGCATTGAGGGCCAGAACATGGGTTGAATAGAAAAAGAAGGCATGGCTGGCAGTGGCAAGAGGCCTCAGTAGGAGTGTGGGGGAAGCAGACTGTGGTGAGGGCAGCCATAGCACGGTGCAAGAGGCCAGAGCAAGGTATCAGCAGCAGCCAGAGATCAGTGCGATGACTGGAGTGAAGATCTGGCTTCCAGTGCTTGGGTTGGGCAGCTGGAGCTGGGGGATCATGGAGTGTGAGGCTGGCAACTGGATCTGCAGGTGGGTGTTCTGGTGGCTGGAGTGCCAACACCAGGAGTATGCTGGCAGCGGAGGTGCAGAGTGGCCCTCAGTGAGGTGCGGCCCCAACTAGAGCACTGCGTGACCTTGGACATGGAGCCTGGCTGTTTTCCCATACAATCTCCCAGCACTCACTGCGCAGACCTTGTTCACAGACTGCCTTTAGTGAGCTGCTGCTGGGAAGCTGCCATTACCCTGTGACACAAATAAACCTGTGCCTTTCCCAACAATCCCTGCCCACAACTTTCCAGCTGAAGCCAGCAGAGGGATCTAGATTTGGCAGCTTATGACAGCAGTGGGATCTTGGAGGCATAGAATAACATAGCCCACCATACCTTCCCAAAGAGGAGTCATACAGAGATAAGGGTGACTGAGTCAAAGAGAAGCCCACCTTCTAAGAAGTCTCTCACTGTGAGAAAAGCAAATAAACAAGAGAAAATATTATAAGACACTAACACCAACTAGGAAGTAAAGGAAAGATACTTTTGCATCTACCAGGGGAAAAGTCCTCATGTCCAACAAACAAAATGCGCCAACAGCAATAAATATCCCTTTGAACAAAGGAGCTCAGAAAGAAAGAGAAAAATCTCTAGAAAAGGAACTTGAAGATATAAAATTATATGGTCTAAATGACAGATAATTCAAGGCTACAATTATAAAAATCCTCAAAGCGATCAAAGAAAACTGGCAGAGTACATAGAAGGAGCTAAGTGATCTCAGAAAGGAAATTGAATCTATGAAAAAGAAGCAAATAGAAATTCTGGAGATAAACAACACAATAAAATAAATGAAATAGCTAGCATAGGAAGCAGAGCTGACCAGATGGAGGAAAGAATTAGTGAAATCAAAGACAAAAATTTGGAAATGTCACAGAAGGAAAAAGAGAGAGACCTAAAAGCTAAAAGAAATGAAAGATATCTACAAGAAATATGTGACTCCTTTAGAAAAACTAATATAAGAATAATAGGTATTCCAGAGGGAGCAGAGGATGAGATAGGCACAGAGAATTTACTCAGATGAATAGTAGATGAGAACTTCGCAAATCTATGGCAAGAACTGGAACCTCAAATCCAAGAAGGAAACAGGACCCCTAGATAATTGAATCCTAACAGACACTCTCCAAGGCACAATATACTGAAGATATCAAAGGTCAAAGACAAAGAAAGGATCCTCAAGGCAGCCAGAACAAAGAATGCCATAACCTTTAAAGGAAAGCCCATCACACTATCATCAGATTTCTCAACAGAAACTCTACAAGCCAGAAGAGAATGAAACAAAGTATTCAAATTTTTAAAGGAGAAAAATTACCAGCCAAGAATTCTATACCCAGCAAAGTTATTCTTTAGATATGAAGGAGGAATAAAGACCTTTGCAGACATACAAAAACTGAATGAATTCTCCAGCACAAGGCCAGCATTTAAAGAAATACTGAAGGGGGCAGTTGGATCTGAAACAAAAAGTAAAAGTAAATAGGGGTAAACTGGAACAACAAAAATATAAAAAGGGGGAAAAGAAAAGACAGTAAAGACTTAAGTTTCCAAAGAGAATGGAGATAAGAAACATCCTTAAGAAAAGTAACCACTACATATATGAAACTTTCTTTTATATAAAGTTCATGGTACCCACTGAAAAATACCTTAGAACTGGGACACATAACAATAAAAGAAGAGAATACAGAAAAAAAAGTCATAAACACCATCAAACTAAAATAACCAATGGGAATAAAAAAGCAAAGAAGCAATTGAAAAAAAGAGCTACCAGAAAACAAGATAAAATGGCTATAGGAAGAAATCCTCATATATCAATCATCACCCTAAATCTAAATGGACTGAACTCACCAATAAAAAGACAGAGAGTAGCAAGCTGCATTGAAGAACAAAAACCAACCTTATGCTGTCTACAATAGACACACCTCAGCTACAGGGACAAACCCATTCAAGGTGAATGGGTGGGAGAAAACACTCCAAGCAAATGGCATCCAGAGAAGAGCAGGTGTAGACATACTTATATCTGACAAAGTAGACTTCAGGATCAAAAAGGTAGTAAGAGACAAAGATGGACATTTCATATGGATAAAGGGAACAATACAACAAGAAGATATTACACTTATTAATATATATGCCCTCAACCAAGAAGCACCAAAATTTACAAAGCAATTACTAACAGATCTAAAAGGAGAAACTGACAAAAACACAATTATAGTAGGGGACTTAAATACCCAATTGACAGCCATGAACAGATCATCCAAACAGAAAATAAAGAAATATTAGCTTTAAATAATACATTACAGCAATTAGACATAGTTGACAATTACAGGATACTTAATTCTACAACACAGGACTATACATTCTTTTCTAGTGCACATGGAACATTTTCAAGGATAGACCACATGCTGGGATACAAAGCTAGTCTCAGCAAATTTAAGATCAAAATTATATCAAGTGTATTCTCCGATCACAAAACTTTGAGATTGGAGATCAATTACAAAAACAAAAAACAAACAAAAAAAATAACCACATATACATGGAAATTAAACAACATCTTATTTTAAAATGACTGGATTAAGGAAGTAATAAAAGAAGAGATTAAAAAATACATAGAATCGGGGAAGCCGGGATGGCTCAGTGGGTTAAGTGCTCACTTTGCAGCGCCGGGGACCAAGGATTGAATTCTGGCCCCGGCCCGTGTAGACCCATGTGCTGAACTGGGGAGTTCCCCCAGTTCAGGTCTCTCTCTGTCTCTGTATCTCTCTCTCTCTCTCTCTGTCAAAAACAATAAAAAAATAAAATAAAATTGCATACTGCATTCACAAGGCTTTTAAAAAACAAATACATAAAATCAAATGACAATGAAAATACAACATACAAAAATTACTGGGATGCAGCAAAAGCAGTCATAAGAGGGAAATTTATATCACTACAGCCCTATATCAAGAAACAAGAAAAATCACAGGTAAACATCCTAATATTACATCTTTAAGAATTAGAAAAAGAAGAAGAAAAAATACCCAAAACCAGCAGAAGGAAGTAAATAATAAAAATTGAGCAGAACTAAATGAAATCGAGAATAAAAATACAATAGAAAAAATTGATGCAACAAAGAGCCAGTTCTTTGAAAAAATTAATAAAATTGACCAACCCTTGGCACAGCTCACCAAGGGAAAAAGAGATCACACACAAATAACCCAAATTAGAAATGAAAGAGGGGAAATTACAATTAATATCACAGAAATACAAAAGATTGTACAAGAATACTATGAAGGACTATATGTCAATAAATTTGGTAACTTAATAGAAATGGAAAAGTTTTTAGAAACATATAGTCTACATAGACTCAATCAAGAAGATTTGGATAACCTAAACAGACCAATCAATGGTAAGGAAATTGAAACAATCATCAAAAACCTTCCCAAAAGCAAGAGTCCAGGAACAGATGGTCTCATTAACAAGTTTATCAGGCATTCAAAGAGGAACTAACATCTATCCTGCTCAAACTTTTCCAAAAAAATTAAAGAAGAAGCAATACTTCCCAAATCATTCTATGAGGCCAACATTACCCTAATACCAAAGCCTGGCAAGGACATCACAAAAAATGAAAACTATTGACCAATATCTCTGATGCAAAAATCCTAAAAAAATACTAGTAAATAGAATACAACAATGCATGAAAAAGATTATACATCACTATAAAGTGGGATTCATCCCAGGGTTACAAGAATGTTTCAACATACGCAAATCGATCAATGTGATACACCACACAAACAACATAAAAGATAAAAGGGATATGATTATATTCATTGATGCAGAAAAAGCATTCGACAAGATACAACATCCATATATGATCAAAACACTTAACAAATTAGGTACAGAAGGAAAATACCTCAATGTAATAAAGGCCATATATGACAAACCCTCAGCAAATGTCATACTGAATGGGGAAAAAAATGAAACCTTTTTCTTCTAAAATCAGGAATGAGACAGGGGTGTCCCCTGTCACCACTGCTATTCAACACAGTGCTGGAAGTTGTAGCCAGAACCATTAGGCAGGAAAAAGAAATAAAAGGCATCCAAATTGGGAATAATGAATGTAAACTGTCTTTTTCTGCAGATGATATAATCATTTATATAGAAAACCCTAAAGACTCCACCAGGAAACTATTACAAATAATAAATGAATATAGTAAAGTTGCAGGATACAAAATCAATGTAGAAAAATCTACAGCATTTTTATATGCAAACAATGAAACTTCAGAAAAAGAAATGAGAGAAACAATACCTTTTTCAACCAAAACAGAAAGAATAAAATACTTAGGAATAAACTTACAAAGAATGTGACAAGCTTATATATGAAAACTATAAGACACTATTAAAAGACATTGAAGACTATGCAAAGAAATGGAAAGATATTCCATGTTCATAGATTGGAAGAATAATAGTTAAAATGGCCATATTACCCAAAGCACTGTACAGATTTAATGCAATTCCAATAAAAATCCCACAAACATTCTTTTGAGAAATAGATAAAAAAAATTAGCAGATTCATATGGAACCACAAATGACCCCAAATCGCCAAAGCAACCCTCCAAAAAAAGAATAAGACTGGAGGCATCACACTCCCCGACTTCAGTCTATATTACAAAGCGTCAATAATCAAAACAGCTTGGTATTGTCAGAAAAGTAGACATACAGACCAATGGAACAGAATCAAAACCCAGAAATAAACACACAAACATATGGACAGATAATTTTTGACAAAGGAGCAAAAAATACACAATGGGGAAAAGAAAGCCTCTTCAGTAAATGGTGCTGGGAAATTCAGAAAACCACAAGCAAAAGAATGAATCTGGGCTGTGAACTGTCACTATATACCAAAATTAACTCAAAGTGGATTAAGGACCTCCATACAAGATCTGAAACAATTAAGTGCATAGAAGAAAGCATTGGTACTAAACTTATAAACTTGGGCTCAGAGAGCACTTCATGAACTTGACCCCAAAGGCAAGGAAAGTAAAAGAAAAAAAATAAATGAATGGGACTATATCAAACTAAAAAGCTTCTACACAGCAAAGAATATCGCCAACAAAGTAAAAAGGAAACCGAATGGGAGAAAATATTTGCAAATAATGTTTCCTATAAGGGGCTAATATCTAAACTATATAAAGAACTCATACAACTCAACAACAACAAAAACCAAACGATCCAATTAAAAAATGGACAGAAGACCTAAACAGACACTTCTCCCATGAAGACATACAAACAGCCAACAGATACATGAAAAAATGCTCAATGTCACTAGCAATTAGGGAATGCAAATTAAAACCACAGTAAGATACTACCTCATACCTGTTAGAATGTCTATAATGAACAAGACAAGGAATAACAAGTGCTGGAGAGGCTGTGGACAAAAAAGAAACCTCATACACTGCTGGTGGGAATGTATATTGGTACAACCACTATGGAAGACACTATGGAGTCCTCAAAAAACTAGGAATGGAATTGCCATATAACCCAGCAATCCCTCTTCTGGGTATCTACCCCAAAACCTGAAAACCTTAATCCCCAAAGGTACATGTACCCCAGTGTTCATTGTAGGACTGTTCACGATGGCCAAGTCATGGAATCAACCAAAGTGTTCTCTGATAGATGACTGGATAAAGAAGTTGTGGTACATTTATACAATGGAATACTACTCAGCAATAAGAAAAGATGAAATACAGCAATTTGTGACAACATGGACAGACCTTGAAACCATCTTATTAAGTGAAATAAGTCAGAATGAAAGAATCAGGAAACATGACCTCACTTATAGGTGAAATGTAAAATTGAAAGTAACAAAGAAAAAAAACCCATGGACACACTCAATAGTTCAATGGTTACCTGAGGGTAAGGGGGGATGTGGCCTGGGGAGGAGTGGGGAGGAAGAATCAAACATACAGTGATGGAAAGTGAGCTCATTTTGAGTGGTGAGCATGTAATATAATATACAGTCAATGTAATGTAGAATCGTACATTTGGAAACAATGTAATTGTTATCAATTATTGTTACATCAATAAATTTAACAATAAAAAAAGTAAATAAAGTTCTTAAAAAAAAAAAAGAAGCCAGTCTTCTAAGAAAGCCCCCAGAGAGAACATACTCATGCATAAAGTGAATAGAATCACATCACATGCAATGAATACATCAGTGTCCAAAGCCACTCCAAAAGAAAATAAAAAATCTTTAGAAAAGGAAATCACAGATTTGGAA
The DNA here is from genome assembly GCA_004027555.1 of Craseonycteris thonglongyai. Lineage (NCBI taxonomy): Eukaryota > Metazoa > Chordata > Mammalia > Chiroptera > Craseonycteridae > Craseonycteris > Craseonycteris thonglongyai. The sequence goes on from PVKE010018008.1 coordinate 14,693, forward strand.
TCATATAATCTAAGTAAAATAGAATTCAGAGCTGCAAATCTCAAGACACTCAGAGAGCTCAATTAAAGCTGGCAAAATACACAGACACAGTTAAATGACCTCAATAAGAAAATCTCTGATTAAAATGAATAATTTACTAACAAAATTAAGAAGCTAGAGTGGAACCAAAAGAAACTCCTGGAAACGAAAGGCATGATAGGCGAGTTGAGAAAAGAACTAATCAAACAGGGCTGACTAGATGGAGAAAAGAGTTAGTGACATTGAAGATAGGAGCATGGAAATTTCACAGAAGGTAGAAAAAGGGGATCTGTGAGTCAAGAGAAATGAAAGAGCTCTATAAGAACTATCTGATTCCATTGGAAAGAGCAACATTAGAATATGAGGGTACCAGAAGGAAGTGATTTGAAGTCTCCTCAGAGACGTTAAAAAAACATTTTTTTAATTGTTTTTGACAGAGAGAGAGAGAGAGAGAGAGAGAGAGAAAGAGAGAGAACTGAACTGGGGGCACTCCCCAGTTCAGCACATGGGTCCGCACGGGCCAGGGCCGGGATTCGATCCTGGGTCCCTGGCACTGCAAAGTGAGTGCTTAACCCACTGTGCCATCCTGGCTTCCCCTCCTCAGAGACTTTTAAAGCAGATAGTAGATGAGAACTTCCCTAACCTATGAAGATAACCAGAACCCCAAATTCAAGAGGAAAACAGGAGCCCTAACTACCTCCTGGGGTGGTGAAACTTTTGGCGATTGAGTGCCAAAGTTTATGAAATAAGAGTATACTTGTTCGACTCGCGTGCCAACCCATCGAGTGAGATAGAGGTATTGATTATTTTTATGTCTATAAGAGCATAAACAATATTTTTTTAAATGGTATTCACAGCTCCGCGTGCCGAAATAATTGCTCTGCGTGCCACTTTGGGCATGCGTGCCATAGGTTCGCCACTCCCAACCTAGACCCTAGTAGATCTTCTCCAAGGCACATTATTTTGCAGGGAACCTTAACACCTCCTTGACAACACTGAACAGATCATCCAAGCAGATAATAAATAAGGAAATAGCAGCCTTAAATGATACATTCCATCAACTGGACATAATTGACATTTATCGCACACTCCATCTTACAACACAGGACTATACATTTTTTTCTAGTGCACATGGAACATTTTCAAGGACAGATCATAACCTGGTACACAAATCCAACCTCAGCAAATTCAATAATATTCAAATTATACCAAGTGTATTCTAAGACCACACAGCTTTGAAACTAGAGATTAACTGTAAAACAAAAGCAGAAAAATATCACATAACTTATATGTGGACATTGAACCACAAGCTATTAAAAAATTACTGGATCAATGAAGAAGTAAAAAAGAGATTAGAAAATATATAGACACTAATGACAATGAAAACACTACATACCAAAATTATTGGGACACAGCAAAAGCAATATTAAGAGGGAAATTTATATCATTTCAGGCCTATCTCAAGAAATAAGAAAAATTACAAGTAAACAGCCTAACATCCTATCTTAAAGAACTAGAACTAAGAAGGACAAAAGAACCCAAAGCCAGCATAAGGAAATAACTAATAAAATTAAAGCAGAATTTAATGAAATTGAGAACAGAAAAACAATTGATAAAGTTAATGCAACAAAGAGCTGGTTCTTTGAAAAAAATCAATAATATGGACAAACCAGTGGCTAGGCTTACCAAAGGACAAATAGAAAAATCACATATATCTAAAATTAGTAATGACAAGGGAGAAATTACGACTGATACTACAGAAATACAATCATAAGAAATTAGTATAGGGAACCAGGGATAGGGCAGTAGGTTGAGCGCTCGCTTTGCAGCGCCGGGGACCCAGGATTGAATCCCAGCCCCGGCCGGTGCGGACCCATGTGCTGAACTGGGGAGTGCCCCCACCCAGTTTAGTTCTTTCTCTCTCTCTCTCTCTCAAAAAGAAAAGAAAAAGAAAAAAAAGAAATTAGTATAAAAGACTTTATGGCAACAAATTTGACATCCCAGAAGAAATGAATAAATTTCTAGAAACACAGTTTAGATTGAACCAAGAAGAATTGGATAACCTAATTAGACCAATCAATAGTATAGAACTTGAACCAATTATCTGAAACCTCCCCAAAGGCAAAAACCCTGGACCAGATGGTTTACCAATGAGTTTTATTTAACATTCAAAGAAGAATTAATGCCCAACCTCCTCAGACTAGTCCAAAAAATTCAAGGTGAGGCAATACTCTCCAACTCATTCTATGTGTCCAACATGTCCTTAATACCAGAATCAGGGAAGAACAATACCAGAAAAGAAAATTATAAACTAATGTCTCTGATGAACATTGATGCAAAAACTATAAACAAAATATTAGCAAATAGAATACAACATTGCATTAAAAAGACTATATATCATGATCAAGTGGCATTCATCCCAGGGGCATAAATATATTTCACCAACATATGCAAAACAATTAATGTAATACATCACATAAACAAAATAAAAAATAAAAATCATATGATTATCTCAATTGATGCAGAAAAGAATCTGACAAGATACAACATCCATTTATAATCAAAACACTGAATAAAATGGGAATTGAAGAAAAGTACCTCAACGTAATAAAGGCCTATATGACAAACCCTCAGTGAATATTATACTGAATGGGGGAAAGCTGAAGCTTATTCTCATAAAATTAGGCACAAGACAGGGATGTCTCCCGTCACCACTGCTATTCAACATAGTGCTCAAAATTCTAGCCAGAGCAATCAGGCAAGAGAAAGGAATAAAATATATTCAAATTAGGAGAGAAGAAGTCAAACTGTCACTCTTTGCAGATGACATGATTCTTTAAATAGAAAACTCTAAAGACTCTATCAGGATGCTATTAGATACAGTACAGAAATATAGTAAAGTTTCAGGATACAAAATCAATGTACAAAAATCAACTGCATTTTTATATACCAACAGCGAAACATCAGAGACAGAGATCAAAAAATCCATTCCGTTTGCTATCTCAACAACAACAACAAAACTATGAAATACCTAGGAATGAATTTAACAAAGAATGTGAATACATTGAATACATTGAAAACTATAAGGCATTATTAAAAGAAATTGAAGAAGACACAAAGAAGTGGAAACATATTCCATGTTCATGGGTTAGAAGAATCAATAGAGTTAAAATGGCCATATTACCCAAAGCAATATACAGATTCAGTGCAATTCCCATCAAAATCCCACAAACATTCTTTCAAGAAATAGATAAATGGGGAAGCTGGGTTGGTTCAGAGGGTTAAGTGCTTGCTTTGCAGCCCCTGTGCAGACCCATATGCTGAACTGGGTTGTGCTTGCTGTGCGGGAGGCTCCCAGTTCAGTTATCACCCCCACCTATTCAGCCCCTGGTGCAAGGGGGTGTGCCTCTGATGCAGAAGGCCTTTGTCCAGTTCCTGCCCTGTGCAGCCCCCACCCACCTGTGTGGATCAAAGCCATGCCAAAAACTGATAGTGCACAAGTATGGAGACTGCTCTGGGACCTCCCCTTTCTCTTTGTCTCTCTTTGTGTCTGTCAGAAACAATAAAATAAATCTTAAAAAAAAAAAGGATAAAAAAATGATCAAATTTGTATGGAACCACAAAAGACCTAGAATTGCCAAACGTAGACTAAGAAAAAGAAATAAAGCTACGGGCATCTTACTCCGACTTTAATCTGTACTACAAGCCTCAATAATCAAAACAGCTTGGTATTGGCAGAAAAACAGATATACAGAGCAATGAAACAGAATTGAAAATCCAGAAATAAACCCACAAATATATGGACAGATTATTTTTTATAAAGGTGCAAAAAATATACAGTTGGGAAAAGGAATTCTCTTCCACAATGGTGCTGGAAACATTGGAAAACCACATGCAAAAGGCTGAATCTAAAATGCGATCTGTCTCCATATACCCAGATATACTCAAAATGGATTAAAGACCTCTAAATAAGACCACAACCAATAAATTGTATAGAAGAAAAAAATTGGTACTAAACTTATAGACCTTGGGCTCAGGGAAGACTTTATGAACCTGACCTCAAAGGCAAGGGCAGAAACACAAAGATAAATGAATGGGACTTTATCAAACTAAAAACTTCTGCACAGCAAAGGACACCATCAACAAAGCAAAGAGGCAACCAACCAATCGGGAGAAAATATTTGCAAACAATGCCTCTGATAAGGGGCTAATATCTAAAATATATAAAGAACTCATACAATTCAACAATAAAAAAATCTAACAAAAACACACACACACATACACACCAAAACTAGCAATCCAATTTAAAAATGGGCAGAAGATTCCAAAACAGACACTTCACCCAAGAAGACACACAAATGGCCAACAGATATATAAGAAAATGCTCCACTTCACTAGGTATTAGGGAAATGCAAATCAAAATCACAATGAGATACCACCTCACACCTGTTAGAATGGCTATAATAAACAAAACAAGGAACAAGAGGCCTTGGAGAAAAAGTGGCACTTTTACACTGCTGGTGGGAATGCAAATTGGTACAATGGCCTTGGAAGACAGTATGGAGATTCCTCAGAAAATTGAGAATGGAGTTACTCTATGACCCAGCAATCCCTCTTCTGGATATCCACCCCTCAAACTTGAAAACTTTATTCCATAAAAACACATGTGCCCCAATGTTTCTTGCAGCACTGTTCATGGTGGCCATGACACAGAAAGAACAGAAGTGCCCCTGCATACATAACTTGGACATAAAAGCTGTGGTACATATATACAATGGAATATTACTCATCGATAAGAAAAGATGAAATTCTGTCTTTTGCGGAAATATGAAATGAACTTGAGATCATAATACTAAGCAAAATAAACCAGACAGAAAAAGCTAAGAACCATGTGACTTTACTCATATGTGGAATATAAAACTGAAAGAAACAATATCCCATTGACATAGTCAGTAATTTGGTGGTTACCTGAGGGTAATGGGGTAGGGGGTGGAGTGGAGGGAGGGGGAGCTAAAAATATGGTGATGGAAAGAGTACCTATGTAATCATTATTAACCAATGCAACCCTAAGAAATTTAACAATAAAAAAAAGAGAGAGAAAAAAAAAAAAGACAACCAAATATGTATATATTTAGAACAGGATTCTGTGTAATTTAAAGGTGATGAATCAATTAAAAGAGTAAATGGGAAAAAAAGAAAATTATGCTAAATAGAAGTCATTCTCAAGAGGTTACATACTATTATAATTACATATATATAACATTCTTGAAATGACAAAAATTATAAAAATAGAGAACAGATTTTTGGTTGCCAGGTATCAAGAAAGGGAGGGAGATGGGAGGAATGGTTGTGAATATAAAGGGATAGGTTTGAGGGATCTTGGTGGTGATGGAACCATTGTGTATCTTGGTTGCGGTGATTGATGATTACACAATGTACATGTGTAATAAAATTACATAGAATTATATACTTATACACATACACACGAGTACATATATGCTTCTGAGATCCGAAAAATATCTATAGATTGTGCCAATATAAATTTTCTGGCTTTGCTATTGTACTATTATTTTATTAACGTAAGATGCTATTATATTATGAGGGGAATGTGGATAAAGGAAACTCAGGATTCTTTGGACTATTTTTGCAACTTCTAAATAATCTGTAGTTGTTTTCAAAGAAAAAGTATAATAGGAAACATTATAACCACTTATACAATATAGGTATTTCTAAAAAAAATAGATAATTTCTTATATTCTCTAAATTTTAGTTCCTGAAGAGGTCAAAGTCTAGTGTGTAGACTTCCTTATCTTTTATGTAACAAACAAAAATGTATTGTTTTTCATTTCCTCAGTTTTAAAAAAAATTGTTTACATGTATAGGAACCTCATGCGTTATCCTAAAAGTTGTTTCTGGCCCCTATCATTATAGGACTGGCATGGCTCCAATGATAGGTAAATTTACACATGTAGATCTAGCTGATTATGTTTGCTAGTGTTTTTGGTACAATGATTGTACTGAAGTTTATTCAACGGTTTCTTTATGGATACACTTTCAGATTGTCTCCAGTTGTTTTTTTGTTGTTGTTGTTGTTTAATACTACCAATGATAATGCCTGTTTTTATTCTGGTGGACCAGATTCCCCAACAGTAATTTTGAAACTATTTTGGTAGTGAAAAAAAAATTTTTTTTTTAATTAAATCCTGTCACAAAATTCAGTAAGTAACACACATATATCTGCTCCGGTTGAATGTGGGTGGAGATCCTTCCTCCTGAACGATCTGTGGGAATCATTAGTATTTCTTCTCCCAACCTAAATTATGATCCTATCTTCATTCCTCAGTCCTTCTGGGAGTCTTGTTTTAGTTGGACAGACTCTCTGAAGCCAAGATCCTTGAGGTCCAGCCTTATTATTTCATGGGTCCTGCTCCCAACCCACCTGCTTGGACATCTCCATATAAATGGCAGCCTGAACCAATCTTGCATTTGTCATGACTCTAGAACCACCCTTATTAGGAGGCCAGTCTTACAGTCAAAATAGTTCTGCAGCTTACCTTTTGTTACCTGATTTACTGCCTTCCCTCTCCCTATACCTACTCTACCTGTTGCTAAAGGTAAAAAATGCCTTTCTATGGAACCCACCTTTTCTTTTCATCCTGACCTATTCTCTTAATCCCACCCTTCTGGCTTTCATCTCTGCTCCTCTAACTGTCCTTAATCTTTTTTAGATGGTAAGCATCTCCTTCACCTTCTCCTCTGCCTTAAATCTCACACAGGCTCACACAATCTGGGGCAAAACCATCACAATTTCAGCTGTTCCGTCCAGGTAACACCACCTAAATCATGTGCAGCCCAGAATTCATTCTCAACCTCTGTCCTGAATTTCCTATAACTTGCTGGTCATTTCACTTTCACTTGCTGGTTGTCTCACCGGACCTCAAATTTAAAGATTTATTTTTATTGTTTTTGACAGAGAGGGAGATACCGAGACAGAGAGGAGGAGGGGGAGGGCCCAGACAGTCTTCACAGTTGCACATCATTGGTTTTTCCACATAGTTTCATTCCACAAGTGGGAGTGGGGCTGCACAGGGCAGGAACTGGGCCAGGGTTTCACCCTGGTGAGAACTGAACTGGGGGCACTCCCCAGTTCAGTATATGGGTCCACACGGCTGGGGCCAGGATTTGATCCTCAGTCCCCAGGGCTGCAAAGTGAGTGCTTAACTCACTGAGTCATCCCAGCTTCCCCTAGAGCTCAAATTTAATGTGCTTAAACAGTTAATACATTGTCATGCAAAAAAGCTCCAGATTTACTGCTTTAACCCTAGGATGCCCTTGCTTCTTCTGTTATCTCTTTAAGTCCACTATCTGCTTGTTCTCCAATTTGTATTTAACTTGTGCCTTATTTTTTTTTTCCCTCCATGATCTTCCTAATTCAGGTTCTTATAATTTCATATCAGCTCCTTTAAATAGTCTTTCAAACTACTCCCCAACTTCAGGTGTCTTCATTTGCTCCTTAACAACCCCATCCAAACACCACTGCCAACATAACTTTTCTAAAACATTGCTTTCAGCATGCTCAAACACTTTCAGTGCATTGCATTATGTGCTCACCACCCAGAATTGTACACCTGGAAACAATGTAATTGTTATCAACCAATGTCACCCCAATAAATTAACAATAAAAAAATGTTAAAAAACAAAAACAAACTTTCAGTGACTTCACTAAAGAAATAAGCCCAAACTCCTCAGCTTAGAATTCAACCTCCCTTTTATTGATCCCAATTACCTTTACATACTTGATTTCTACTGTTCTAAAGGAAATGAAGAAAATAGTCTCTCAATGCCCTGAACACACTGGGCAAATTTCCATTTTTGTGCATTTGCTCAAGCTGTTTCTTCTGCCTGGAAGGCTCCCTATGGTATCCTTTCTGTTTCCTCAATTCCTGTAGATCCTTAAATCTCCCTCACTTATTTCTTAGTTTTCACATGCCCTCCCTGAACCCACACTTGTATTGATTTATCTTTCCTTTGTGACACTGCAAATGTTGACCCAGTTTACTTTCTCCATTTTAGTACATTTGGTCTGTGTCCATTGCTCTATGATAGATTCCCTGAGAGCAGGAAGCACACCATACATACATATATTCACCAGCATACCTAGCATAGTCTTCTGCATGTAGCCCAGCTCAGGACACAGCTTGGGCTCACTTGTGTGTCTGAATGATAGACATTATCTAAGGACAATTGTATTATCATGTTTTATACTTTCTTAACCTTGAGTCCAAAGTCATACAGGCTACAATGAAATCACAGAAAATTGGATATGAAGTGACTAAGACTCATTCTGGTGTGCGTCTGCTTCCCAGGAATTATTTAAACACTCTTCTCAGGAAGTGTCATGGTTCAAACAAATGGGGTTTATATTTATCCAGAATGAGAAGGAACAACCAGTGTTCATGGGGCTTTGGCAAGGGAAGCAAAGCCTTTTGCAGAGGTCAGTTCGATAAAGATGCAAGACTTAAAAACTACAATTTCAGCAATAACATAAACAAAGGCTAATAAGTCAGTATTAGCTGAAGCAGGAAATGCACATTTCAGCAGAGGCAATGAATAACAAAAATAAGACCCAAGAGGGTTCCCAGGATGTGGCAGACAAACAGTACCATGTGGATCTCTATATGGCCTCACCACATGAGGACAATCTACTCCACCACCACCTATTCCTAAGTGAGTTTGAGAATAATGTTCAGACAGTGCTAGCAGGGATCAACACACAGCATTGTCTGAATATTGTTCTCATTAATACATGTAGGTTTGGCTATCTTTACCAAATTCTTCTGTCATCTTCGTAAAGTCTCAAGTTGAAGAATTCATCTGGGTGGAATGTCTGACCAGGGTGGACCCATGTAAGTCTTTCAGAGTGGACAGAGCCCAATAAGAAGCCCCTCCAGAACCTTTCTTTATCCAATGCACTTTAACCTTCTATGTTGGTTACAAATACATACCTCTGATAATGGGCACAGGGAGACAAGTGGAAGGGGAAATGGGAGAATTAACATTTACTGAACACCAACTGTATCTCAGGTCCTTTGTTAAGCATTTCATTAACATGATCTACAATCCTTACAGGTATTTTGAGAGGTGACAATTTTAATTTCATTATATATATAAATAAGGACGCTGAGGTTAGAGAGGTGAAACCATCTTGACAGGCATCACAGCTGGGAGGCCCTGAAGCTGGGCTCCACCCACATCCAAAGCTCTCACTGTATAGCCTCCTGCAATTGGTTCCTGACAATCTGCAGCTGGGGACAAGCTTCCTTCTCCATGCCACCAGACTGTAGAGCAGGAGCTGTCCCTGTGATTTGCAGTAACTTCCTAACACAAACAATCTTGCCCTGTAAGGTAGCTTCTTGGTGAAAAGGCTTGGAAACTCCTGCAGGACATGACATGTGTATCAACACAGCATAAGCCCTTGAGAAGGCTGCATGGGAAAGATTCTTACTGTGTGCATGCCCTGCCAGTCAGTGAGTTCCTCAGAGCGGTCACTTGAAGGAGGATAAAGGAATCCTTGACTTGTTAGAAGAGAACACATAAGAATAGCTTCTTTTTTGCATTGCAACCTCTACATATATTATTTAATTTAATCCCTGTTTTCCAAGGAAGGAAGGAAGCAGAGTCTCTGAGAGGGTGAGGAAGTTGTCAAGGCCACATAACTCATAAAGAGCAGGGCCACTCAGACTCAGGGGTTCTGCTTGAGGAACACAGGTATTGTCTGCTTCACTGCAGATGCAACACTTCCCAGAAGAGCCAATGTGTCCTCCCTGAGATTTGAAGCTGTGCCACCAGTAGCCTGGGCTTTCCAGCTCTACTGGGTGATTTCTAGAAGCAGTAAGGGGGCTGCCCACTGAGCCCTAGACTCACCTTCCCACCTATCTCTTAAGATTTGATTTTTTTTTTAAAATAGAGAACAAGGCCTCTTATATCATAACTAGAGATGTTGCAAAATACAAATACTGACACATAAGATAGCAAGCAGCATTGCTTTAAATTAAACTAAAGTGAAAATAGGTAACATAGCCCAAAGAGAAGAATATGGGTTTCAGAGTCAGAACTAATTTCAAATGTGGCTCTTCCAGATGTGAGCTGTATGGCCTTGAGCTTATTGTTTCACCTCTCTTAACCTCAGATTCCTCATCTATAAAGTGAGAATTACACTACTTAACCTCGAAGGATGAGCAGAAAGATTATATGAGAAGTTCACAGAAATGCCCAACACAATGCCTGTCATATAGTATATGCTGACTCAATAGTAATCATTCTTTTTATGACCATCACAACTTCTCAACATTTTGGAGTTCCCCAAAGAGGTACCCATACAGAACAAATAGCAACTGTTATTTGCTGACTTCAGCTCCACAGTTTGGTAGCTCTGTAATTTTGGGCATATCACTTACCCTCAGCCTTATTTCCTGTATGGGAAAGGGTTTTGTAACTTGGGAAAGTACATGTCAATATGCAGTTGTGGTGGCTTTTTGAAAGTATAAGGTAATACAGAAGTAATATTAGTTTATGCTTATAACATTACTGACCAGAGCATTAATTATAGTTTATATAATGCAGAATCTTGCTGGAGTTGTAAAGAAACTTCACCTTAATTCTATATCTCTAATAGTGTATATACATGTAAATAGACATATAAGTTTTATAGACATGTGTAATAATATGTTATATGATGATATCAGTCTAATTATGCATTACATCCATCCAGCAAGAGGTTTATCCTTTTGTTTAGGAGCACTTTCCAGCATTACCCTTGGGCCAATCTCGAAATAAATGTTACTGTACATGTTGATTCACAAAAATAAAACATGATACTGCAAGCTGAGTCACCAAACACCAGATGGAGCCCTGAGGTCACTGTTGGCCCTGAAGGCTACATACCCCTGAACAGATCTGAATCTTTCAGGATTAGCATGAAAGCATTTACAGACATGGGCTTCCACTAAAGTGACCAGGAAAAAAGAATATGCAAAAGCTATTCACAAGGTTTCCCAGGCAAATAAAGTAGAAAATAGGCTACACAGAGTGAGAAGCTCCTTTGAAGTTGTCTGTGGGCAGCTGCTGGTAGCAACTGTGTCTGCTCTGGGTTCTAGCAGCCCAGCTCCACCTGGAAGTACTGCCTCCTTCACAGAATGTCTTCTCTCTTCTACCTTCTTTCATCAGCTAAAGCAATGCTCTTTCTTTTTTTTATTTTTTTTATGATTTATTTTATTGTTTTTGGCAGAGGGAGACAGAGACAGACACAGACACAGAGAAGGGGGAGGGCCCAGAGCAGTCTCTATAGTTGCATATCATTGGTTTTTCACATAGTTTCATTCCACACAGGTGGATGCAGGGCCACACAGGGTGGCAACCGGGCCAGGGGCCTCCCCCATGGGAGACGGGCCCCCATGAGCCGGAGGCCTCCTATCTGAGAGGCATGCCCTGGAAAGGAGCTGAACCAGGGGCCTCCCACATGGGAAGCTTGTCCCATGAACTGAAATGGGGTGGGAAGCACACCCCAGTTCAGCATATGGGTCCTCATGGGCCGGGACTGGGACTCGATCCTTGGACCCTGGGGCTGCAATGCTAGCACTCAACCTGCTCAGCCATCCCTGCTTTTCTTAAAACATAATGTTCTCAGTGTTCATCTGCTTGCCACAAATGATTGGGCTGTGTTTTACTAGAAGGTTTTTTCCCTTCAGAAAATTTGCTAATATTGCTTATCATACAGAGCAGTTTTACTCTAGAGAAGTAAATATAGTTCTTTAGGATGCAAATAAATGCAAGAGGGAGAAACACAGATTCTTTTGTGGAGTTATTGGCCAATTAAATATAGTTAGCTGCTATCAAGCCCTTGAAATATGAAAATTAATTAAATTCAATTTGATGAATGAGAATAATCACTTTAAATAGAATAATGTGATAATCTCTTACATAAGGAAAATAATCATTTCAGTGCTACGAGTGCCTTATTTTGAGGATTGCTGAAATACAAAAAATAAAAATAAAGAAACAATAAATAAAAAAAATTTAAGGTTTATGAATGATAATAAAATACTGCCTTGAAGGCCCCACCAGCAGGACTCCTGCTCTTCACATTCCAGCCAGTAGGGATTGCTCTGCTCACCAGAGGTGTACACTTCTCCGAGTATTCATTTTTTTTGCTGTAACAAAGTACCACAAACCTAGTGGATTGAAACAATTTTTTGTTTTCTTTTGGTTCTGTACATCGGAAGTCTGATATGTGTGTCTCCCTGGGCTACAATCAAGGTGTCAGCAGGGCTGTGCTCCTTTTGGAGACCTTAGGGGACAGTACATTCCTTGTCCTTTACCAGCTTCTAGAAGCCACCTACATTCCTGGCTTATACCCACCTCCTGCATCTTCGAAGCCAGAGTTGTAACAGCCTCAAATCTCTCACTGTGACCCTTACTTCCAGTTTAGCATACAAGCATTTGTACATTTGTCCAAACCCCCAGAATGTACTCGTACAATACCAAAAGCAAACCCTAAGGTAAACGGTGGACTTTGGGGGATAATGATACGTCATTATAGGTTCATCACTTGTAACACATAAACCATTATGGTAGGGGATGTTGATAGTGAGGATGGCTGTGCAGAGGTGGGGAAAGGAAGTATATGGGAAACCTCTGTACCTGCTGCTCAATTTTGCTGTAAACTTCAAATGGTTTTAAAAATAAAATCTTTTTTAAAGTAATTTAAGGGCAGAATGATCTGAGCAATGTTCTTTTTTGTTTTTCAGTTATAGTTGACATTCAATATTATTTTTGTTTCATATTTATAGCATAGTGTTTAGCTTTTAACAAAATAAATGAACAAACAAATCAGAAGCAGACTCAAATACAGAGAACAAGCTGATGGTTGTTAGGTGGGAAGGGGTTGGGGGCTGGGTAAAAAAGGCAAAGAGGTTAAGAAGTACAAATTAACAGTTACAAAATAGTCACGGGGATGTAAAGTACAACATACGGAGTATAGTCAATAATATTGTAATAGCTATGTACAATGTCAGGTGGTTACTAGATTTATCAGGGAGATCACTTCTTAAGTTATATAAACGCCTGACCACTATGAGCACTGTTCATGAAAAAGTTTGGAACCATTGCACCAAATTGTAAGCTTCTTGACAGAAGAAATTCTAACTTACTTAAACTTCATATTCTGAGAGCAACACAAATGCCTGACTGTGGTGGGAACTAAATCCCTGACTATAGACCAGAAGAAAACCAAGGGCTGGTGAGGTTTCAGGCAGCTCAAGGTCATCTGCAGTGATAGCAATTCCTTTTGCAGTGTGACAGCTCCTCCTACCACCCAGAGCAGAAGTACCAACAGGAAACTAGCAAAGCTCAGTCTTGTGCCAAGTACTTCTATACTGTCCCACTTCAAACTCACAATAACTCTACAAGCTAGATTTTTTGTTTAGTTTAGTTTTGTTTTTTTAATGAGAGGAATGGGCTCTGAAAGGTAAAATAATGAGCTAAGGGCCAAAGTGCCTCGGTCCATACCTAAGTTTGTGTGAATTCAGGCTTCTTCCTTAAGTGAAAATAGAGAAGGGAGGTTCTCTGTGTGTTCTGAGCTCTGGGTGTGGAAAATTATGTAGAAAAATAGACCTGCAAATCAGAAGGCATCCCAAGGGAGGGTTCACCATTGAAGACAGTCTCAGATATTCACATGAAATAGTGGTTGCCCCTTGAAGAATTCCCAACCTTTGTAAGATGTCTGTGGGTCCCTGTTGTGAAATCGGGAGATGCAGAGACGACCCTGGCACCAGGAATGTCTTGAAAAATCAAGCTGAGCAGAGGGCCAGCTCTCTTTGCTGCATTTAGCAAAGATCTCTCCTCACTGCTGGTTTTTATTGTTTTACATTGGTAGGATTACCTATGCGATAACAATCATCAAAACACATAATCAAGAAAATACAGGAACAGTATATTCTGTTCCCGCAAAAACAAAATTAGAGAGTTTAAGATTCCCTTTAAGCTTCCGAAAAACGTCTAGAATCCGTTTAAGCTTCAGCCAAAGTTCTCCTAGAATGAATCCCTCATCCCAAAAACCTGTTCCCCTAATCAGGAAGTACTTGTCCTTCCTTTCTTATTTAGCTACACTTCTTTGAGGTTCCTTGAGGCTTGTTTACACTATCTTGTCACGAGGCTGACCATTAGCCAGCCCTGTTTTCAGGGCAGTGGTCTCCTACGTGTCAGACAGCATACCAAGACTCAAGTCACATAGCTTTTAACTTTCTCTAATTCCTTTTCCTTACAGGTCCCTGTGGTCTCTACCAGAAAAGGAGAGCTGGCAGACAAGATCAAGCAGTGCCGGAGCAGAGAATGGCCAGTAAAGGGCACCATACGGACATAGTGGCCTGGTTTCTCCAAGGCCCCTGCCCAGCACAGACCAAGCAACTCCCAGTGTCACTGAGTAGGTGCCCAAGGCTAAACCAGGGATGAAGAAGTGTCTTTTTGACCTAAATGGGTTTCCTTCTCTTAAGGCAAAACAACAGAGAATAGTATTCAGGAAGCACTGGAGAGTGAAGTTTTCCTCTTGCAATATCACTACGTGTGCTTTCTCTTACTTACAACTTCTTTTTGCCACAGTGGGTTTCACAGGGTAGTGCAGAGAGTGGGCATAGCAGAGAAAGTAAGCATATGCAATCCTAGGTCTGTCTCTTATGTAAAGTGTGGGTTTTCTTGGAGTCTCCTTTTTATCTCCTGTAAGGTGTAGACCAGGGGTTCCCAACCTTTTTATACCCTAGGGCGCATTCTAAAATATCGGTAGGGTGGTGGACACCAGCTATTTCTAAGGATATTTATTATTGAACAAGAATAAAAAATAATGAACAAAAATAATTTTAAAATAATAAATTTATTGTACAAATTATATACACACAAAGAAACATATATACAAAACATAATACAAAGTAAATAAAAAACACACATATAATAAAATCATTTAAAAAAACATAAAGAAAACAAAAAAAAACAATCTGTCAGTGTGATCTTTGGCATTGCATTTCATTGGCCAGTGCCTCATAATTAGGAGAGTATGACGACAACCCTGTTAGCAAACAATTATTAAGATGCTCATTGGTAAGTCGAGATCTAGATCGTGATTTTATTAAATTCATGTTTGAAAACAAAGATTCGCATAAATACGTTGACCCGAAAAACGATTTGATTTTATATGCCGCTTTTTTAAAAAATGGGAACCTTTCTTTGTCGACTATGTTCCATAAGTCCTCTGATATTAAGGATTTTAGCAAAATATCGTTCTTAAGGTTCAAAATTTCTAACTCTAGTTCTGC
>PVKE010018009.1:0-30092 GCA_004027555.1 Craseonycteris thonglongyai
ATCATACACACAATGTGAGCTTGCTATTAAACAGAGTTCAGTTATTTAACACCCTGCCTCAGCTTACCAGGGAATTGTAGAGCTCTTAACATAAGCCTGAAAAATTTTATGTTTGGCCCGTTCTATGTGGAGTTTCTGCATTTTCTTTCTCTGATTATTCACTGATCTCCCTTTTTGGAAAAAACTTATAAAGTCTTCTACAGACCACTCATGGAATTATTCAGGTGGGCAAAGTAACATTAAAGACTGTCCAAGCGAGCTTCTAGTTTGTAGGTGACTCACCAAAAGCTATTGGGAAACTGCTGTTGTTAAGGGTAACACTCCACTGTGATAGCAAACAGGAAGATACTACTCATGAGAGAGAGAGGCCGAGACTGCACAGATGCAAAACACACACACACACACACACACACACACACCCATCCCTACCTCGTTTGGATGGAGTCTGCACTTGTCCTCTGGGCAGGCCTACAGCCAGGAGGACAGGTTCCCCTCTCCTGTGCCTTCAGGTTGCTAGGAAGCCTTCTTTCTCTCTCCACCCTTCAAAAGACACTTCCACCAGCCTGGAAGCCTGGAATTATTCATTTTCTCTGCTACTTTCTCCCCATTCATAATGTTTTAAAAAGCTTAGTCTATCTGGGAAGAAGGGGTTGCAGGATAGGGGAAAGGAGCACAGAAATAAAAGATACTCCAAAATTTAAAGATAAACTTGCTTTTTGCACAAATTAGCCTAAGACAGCCTGCCAAATGACAGCCTTATTTCGCTCATTTTCCTGGACCCCTGCACCTTGTTTTCCCATTTGCAGATCCACCTCTTTCTCACTCCTGGTCTATAGATTTCAGTTAGGCCTAACACGTAGACTCAGTTCCCAAACCCTGAGTTATTTTGAGGATTTAATAACACGTCCTCATTAATTTATTAAATTCAACATTGTACATGGATCCTGCCCTTGAAGTGCTCACAATTCCTTGGAAGAGACTCATTTAGAAAACAAGAGTAATTACAACTATGTGCTTTATCCTACTGGAAAGTTCCAAAGGGCTTGACCTTGTTCATCAGTTAGTAGTGAATGCCTTGGAAACTAGGTGGGTTTGGTTTCAAATACTGATTCTAATGTTTACTAGTGGTGAAACTGGGTAAGTTGCTTAAATTCTCTAATATAAACTTTCCTACTAATGCCTCTTACATAGGTATTTACACTGTAATGTATTATAACTTCCACGAGGACAGGCACTTTATCTTGTTCACTGCTATATACGTACCAAGTAGAACAGTGCCTGCCTGGCACAGAGTAGATGATCAATGTATATGCATAAAACAAGTCAGGTAAAGTGTCTAGTGCAGAGTGTGTGAGTACGTGATAAATAGTAGCTTATTATCTTCTTATACCCTAAGAGGGGAGCAGTAGTTCTGCTTGTGGGATTAGAGAAAAGTTCATAGAATTGTCACCTTCAATGAGACATAAAAATTATCAGGGGAAAGTAGGGCAGCAGGCATTCCAGGGAGACGAAATAGCAGGAGCTATGGCAGTTACAAATAGTCTAGCAACTCAAGAAAAAAGGAAAATACTAGACAGAATAGGAATGTAGTGGTCTAAACCTGACCACTCACTCAACTCTACTGTTAATATGCCTCTTTTTGGGCTAACCTACGGGGGCTTCCACTTTTGTCCCCTAATAATAATGGTCATCAATTACATCGTACTTGTTCCATACTAAGCACATTAACATATATTAACTCATTTAATCCTTACAAAAATTCTTTGAGATAACACTACTATTATTATTCATTTTAAGATGAGGAAAGGAAGGCAAAGTGGGATTGACTAACTCACCCCAGGTCCACAAATAGTAAGTAGAAGTCTGAGTCCAAACCCAAGATTTTTGGCTTTCCTGCTTTTAATGCTCATGCTAGGCAGCTTCTGAGTCATAACCGGATTTTAGGGTCAACACTAGTGCTGCTCACCAAAATCTCGTGGGAGAACAGCTATGTAATTTCTTCTTAGCAACATAGTGTGATTGGAAATGACATCTTTTACTTCCATGCTTCTCATGCTCCGCCCCAACCATAAGGAGAAGGGTTTAGCTACAGAATAGTGGAGACCCTGACAGTCTAAACTGCTCAGTTTCTGCATGAGAACCCTTGCCTTGAAAAGATGACTAGGGGAGCCGGGATGGCTCAGTGGGTTAAGTGCTGGCTTTGCAGCCCCGGGGACTGAGGATTGAATCCCAGCCCTAGCCCGTGCGAACCCATATGCTGAACTGAGGTGTGCTTCCCATGCAGGAGGCCCCCAGCTCAGTTCTCGCCCCCTGATTTGGCTCCTGGCTCAAGGGGACATGCCTCACATGTAGGAGGCCCCCAACCCAGTTCCTGCCCTGCATGGCCTTTGCCCACCTGTGTGGAAGAAACCATGTTGAAAACTGATGATGTACAACTATGGAGACTGCTCTGGGCCCTCCCCATTCTCTCTGTCTCTCTCTAAAACAATAAAATGAATCTTAAAAAAATAAAATAAAATAAAAAAAGAAGAGATGACAGGTCTACAAGAGATATGAGAAAAAATTACATTTTGTTGTAGTAGAGTTTGAGATGATCTGTTGCTGCAACATAACATAACCTTTCTGGACTGACACACTGACCCATGCCCAGACCCTTATTCTGATTATGTGGGCCCTGTGCTTGAAATCCTAAGCTAATTCTTCTTCCTAAACCTTGCCTCTGCCCATTCTTTTGTTTCCTTTTTGTGGGAATAACGTGCCTAATACCTCCTCTATTCCTAATAGATCACACACTTGTTTGGGCTTGCCGATTGAATTTTCCCAGGAGCTGAAGTTTTGGTTTAGAATGCCCATCTGTGCGTTGACCTACCGGATATCTGCCTGTCTGTGCTGCCTGGCATTACCATACAGTGCTGTGATACACAGATAAGGCACTCCTTCCAGTGTCCCAGCCCCTGAAAACTACACTGCGGACATCGTGACTTTCAGGACATCGTGACTTTCTTTGGTGTAACTGCTAATTTTCAGCCAAACCTGACCTTCCCCCCTTCAATCCCCTACTGGATCGGTGTCAGTGTCTCAGTCTGGCTTTCCCTGCTGCTGTCTCTTATTTATATCCCTGAATCTCTGGTTACCCCTTCAGTTAAAGCCACTTTACAAGGCCCAGAATGCCCATGCTAACAATTCAGAAATTTCACACATTTTGATAGCTCAACTTCCAATCACCACCCACTTCAGCAATCCTAATGCCTTGGATATGTTCTTCCTTTTCTGCTATTACTAAAAATGACAAAAATAAAGTTAAAATGAATATTTAATACCTGAAACCTGGGCAAAGCACCAAAAGAGAAAGCTTGTATGAGCAAGTATAACACTTTGCTTTAGTTACAAATAATTGCAGTCGGCAGAATTCTAAGATGACCTCTAAGATTTAAACCCCCTAAATGCCCTGGATGAAGCCTGCTTTGTGGATGTGGGAATAATCTGTGACTTTAATAAAATATCACTCTTATGATTATGGTACATTTTATAGCAAAAAGGATTTTGTAAATGTAATTAAGTTTCTTAATCAGTTGATGTTCAGTTAATCAAAAGGAAGATTTTCATGGATGAGCCTGGTACAATTAGTAGGTCTTTAAAAGAGATAAGGGCTACTAGTGGCCTAGAAGTAAGCAAAAACACATACTATAAATTGCCTGAGGAAGGAGCCACGAGCCTAGGACCTGAGAGTGACAGTCACCAGACAGCCAAAGAGAACCTGAGGCCTCAGTTTTACAACTGCAAGGTGCAATCTACCAACAACTTGAGTGAGTTGGAAGCAGGTTTGGAATCCAGAGGAGACTGTATCTTTGGCCAATTCCTATTTCAGCTTTGCATAACCCTGAGCAGAAACCCAGTTAGGTCATGCCTAGACACCTGGCCTACAGAAACTGTGAGATAATAAATGTGTGTTGTTTTAAGCCACTACATTGGTGGTAATTTATTTTTCTTAAGATTTATTTTTATTGTTTTTGACAGAGAGAGAGAGAGAGAGACAGAGACAGAGACAGAGAGAAGGGGGAGGGCCCCAAACAGTCTCCATAGTTGTACATTATTTGTTTTTCCACATAGTTTCATTCCACAGGTGGGTGCGGGGCTGCACAGGGCAGGAACTGGGCCGGGGTCTTCACCCCGGTGAGAACTGAACTGGGGGCACTCCCCAGTTCAGCATATGGGTCCACATGGGCTGGGGCCGGGATTCGATCCTCAGTCCCCAGGGCTTCAAAGTGAGTGCTTAACCCACTGAGCCATCCCGGTTTCCCATGTTGGTAATTTATGATGCAACAATAGAAAAATAATAAAATTACCAATTGCTCTAACGGGTAAAAAGAGATAACTGGATATCAGTATAAACATAAAAGGATAACGAGGTTTTATAAACAAAAGGTTATTATGAATGCATTTAAATTACTAAAAAGATAAATAAAACTGATTTAACTGGATAAAAACCAAACAAACAACAACAATAATAGTCCCACTGACCTTACACCAGAATAACTCATTGTAAAGTTACATTAACTTTTTTCATTTAAAAATTATCATATTACTGTTAGCAGCTTTATTGTGATGCAAGTGATATACAACAAACTGAACATAGTTAAATAAATTTTGATATATGTGTACATTCATAAAATACTCACAACAATAAAGATTATGAATATAGCTGTCACACTGAAAGTTAAGTCTGGCTCTCCTTTGTAATCCCTTATAATCTTGCTCTCTACAATGGAGAGGAGCATAGCCAAATGACAACTTAAATCAAGGACAGTAAATTATTTTGAGCTCTTTCCTATAATTGTCTCCTCACAGTGCACGTATTAAAACCTGTTTTCTTTATAGATTGCCAATTTCAAGTCTGGTTCATGTGGAACCAGTGGGGGGATTAGAGAATAATAAAAAGAGACCCTCTTCTCCCCAAAAGATTCCCCCCTTATATTTTAAAAGATTTATTCTATTGTTTAAAAGAAGGTGAGAGAGAGAGAGAGAGAAAAGAGGGGAGAAGGCTCAGAGCAGTCTCCATAGTTATACATTGTTAGTTGTGACGTGGTTTCATTCCACACAGGTGGATGTGGGCTGTGCTGGACAGAACCAAACTGGGGAAGGCATGGGAGATGACAACCTTTGCTGTCATCTCAATGGCTACCAGTTGTGCCACAGTTCAGCATAGGGGTTTGCACAGGCCAGGGATGGGATTAGATCCCCAGACCTCATGGTTGCAAAGCAAATGCTCAACCTTCTGAGCTATCCTGGCACCCCGCAAACCACCATACCCCCATTTTTTTATTGTTTTTGACAGAAAGAGAGAGCGAGAGAGCTAGAGACAGAGACAGAGAGATAGCTGAACTAGGGGAGCTCCCCAGTTCAGCATATGGGTCTGCATGGGCAGGGGCTGGGATTCAATCCTTGGTCCCTGGCACTACAAAGTGAGCGCTTAACCCACTGAGCCATCCCAGCATCCCCAATCCCCCCATTTTTAAAGAAATTATTTTTACTACAACAAATATGAGTTTTTATATATAGGTATAAATCAGCATGTCCCAATACTGTTTATACAGTAACACAACCTATATAATGTATCAATCAGTAAAAACAAGTTATTCTATCCTTTTTCAAGTCCAGCCATTAGTCCATCCCTCTTCCCTCTCTCTCGCCTTCTCTTAAACAATAGAACCTTTAAGAAGTCAGCTCATTCTAATATAAATTCTTTCTTACTTTACATAAGACAATATTTTCATGATTACTACTACTGTTCCTTGCTTTATAGCCTTTCACAATTCTTCAAAGCACTTTACTTATATTCTCTTCTAATATGTTCAGTATCCCTGTGAAACAGACAGGGCAAGTGGTTTTATTCCCATTTAAAGATAGAGAAAAACTGAACAACAGATACCGTTATTCCTTGACTTGCCAAGGGCTAGCCAATGGTGTTGCTCAGATTAAAGTCCACATCTTCTAGGTCTTTCTCTCACCCAGGACTATTTGTGCTTATTTTCCAGTAGGCATAATTGTAATGACTGTACCAAATCATGGGTAGGAAATTATGTTTTGTTTTCTGAATGAGTAGTTTCTTATATGGCATTTCCCCATCTCAGACAAATTAAACTAGCATAAAAATACCAAAAAGTAAGAGTTTTGCTGAAACATTCAAGAAAGACAGTCTTGAAATAGTTAAGGATCAAAATTAAACACTTTGTGTCGAGTTCCCTCTTGTGTAGGGAAAGATAAAAGCATTGCAGTTGTGCAAGTTCCTACAGGCAAAGCAAAGCTTGGAGAAGGTCCTCCCCATCTGTGTTTATTATAACAAATACTCTTTTATCTTCCACCTTAAGTTTCAATTGCCAGATATATTTTTTGTTTTGTTAAAAAATAAGAAAAAAAAATGACAACATGAAAATTGGAGGTAAGGCCCTCTTTTATTTCTCATTGTCTACAGAATAATTCTGAACAACTCTCTGCTCTGGGCTCCACCTGTCAGATTCTAACTGAAGGAGAAAGACAGAAGAATGAATGGGTCTGTAATTTCCATGTGAAAAGGGGAAACCATTGTCCCCACTCACATGGATGCACTGGTGGGGTAACAAAAATGGAACTGTTAAAAGACAGGTTCACCAATGCAACGAGTGGAAGTCGGGGTGGGACCCACACAAACAAAAGGCAAACAGAAGTATTTGTTTTCTGGGGTCAGATAATGCAAGAGTGGGAAAATAAAATATTTTTAAGGCCAAGAAAAAAAAAACAATTATCACTCTATAAAGTGGGTGATGTGACTGCAGCAGGCTCTTGTGGGCTCTGCTCACTTCTTCAAAAAGCGTGGGTGGAGGTGAAGGAGCTGCATGCCAGGGGGTAAAGCAGAATCTGGAGTCCTTTGAGCAATCACTTTAGCCTCCCAGGATGATATTGAGGGCAAGCGTCAATCTTTCTTGGATCTGTAAGAGTATAAAGTGTTGTGTTGGGGGTAGCTTGTGGGTTTAGTCTTAACTTACAGACACACCTTTTTCCTTCATCTTCCTTATTCCAACCTCCTTTCTCATTTCCTGCCTTCACACCTTTCCACATGGCTCTAGTTTTCCCAGTTCACCCTCATTCCATGTCCTTTAATTCTTTGACACTACCCACCTTAATGAACTAACTGTCACAAGTAAACCTGAACCCTCCCCCTTCCCTCTGTCTCTGTCAAGAACAATAAAATGAATCTTCGGAAAAAAAAAACAACAACACAAAAAATGAAACAAGTTAGCCTGAAACTGCTGAGAAATCTGTCCTCCCTCTTCCTTGTGCACGCTTATGCTATGTGGTGGCTCATCACAGCCTAGATCCAAGTGAGCTCTCACTGGTCTGCTCTCCATTCACTCTGGACAGCTGCTCTTCTCTAATGTTTATCTTTTCTGCTTTATTCTGTCCCATATATTGCTACCAGATTAGTGTTTCTGGGATGCCTCCTTACTCAAATTACTCTTGTGCTCAAAACCTTGCAGCAACTCTTTATCACATGGAGATAAAAATGCAGCTTTTTACTCTGACCTTCATGTATGTTGTGGGAGGTAAACCACGGTGGGCCAGGAGAATCCCTGCACATCCTCACTGAACATGCCACCTGGAAGGCCTAACCATCTTCCAGCCCTGGGCCATCTCTGTGGCTAGTCATATGGCCACTAAGTCAGTCAAGGCAACTGCAGCCTGACTCCCCTGAGACTGCTTGCTCCCTGGGGGAAGGGGTCAGTTTGCTTACTTCTTGACACAAAAGGTGCTGAGCCTTGATACCTGGGTTCCTCTGTGGCACCATAATCCACTGCATGTAACCATTGCATCATCCCTTTGGGACAGATGGCCTTGGGGACAGGGGAACCAGCAAAACTGGGCAGCTGTTCGTGCAGTTTGTTGTGCTATACATGAATAATGAACTGTCTTGCTCAGATCTATGGAATCTTGTTTCCTACTTTAGGCAACCACGGAGTTTGGCAAGCCGAATTGTTTGCTCGGTTAGTTTATGAATGTGGAATTCTTTCTCGCCATTGTATTTTCATAAACTATAATTCCACCAATTAACACTAGCCCAAATCCTCAACACGAGCCGAATCAATACGGGTCTTTTCACTTAGAAACCCAGTAGAGGGGAATGTATTTCACCATGACTATACTATGAGTATTTCTCCAATGACATACTGTAATCTTACTCAACAAATTTCAGTCTTTCAATAACTTGTCATAAAACTTCTCACACTACATGACACAATTTTGTTTTACAACTAATATAGCCCTCATTGTCTCAGCACTTAAAAGTCTAGATTTCTCCTTTGACCACATACTGTTCATAACAGAAAATATTCTTTTGATAGGTACTATACTTCCTGGAAGACAAAGAATAAACCCTACAATATTACATTTTTCACTCATTTCAGACAAAATAAAAACTTTACTCATCTATCAGACACAGAAATGTTTTCTTTATATCATGTTATCCAATTACCTCACAAGTGTAGGTTTTCTGAAGGTCTTCTGATCAAATACACTAGTTTCTTATGTTTCTCTGTGTGTGTTGAGTTTCTCGTTCAGGCTGTACTGTATTTCTTTCCCTTCAGGCATCTTCCTTAGTAGTATCCACTTGAACTTCTCAATGATCCCTACACTGCACTTCTACTTGGTGATAGATTCTAAGCTGGTTTCATAGAAATCCCCAACTAGTTAAAAAAAATTAGCTTCATTAATTTCTCCTGAATCTACTCATACTTTTAGGTGTTTTCTGATATCAATAGTTACAAACATTTCACTGTTTCCAAACTCTAACTTGTTTACAAGATTTTAATGTTTATGGTTACTTTGATAGCTGAAATATGATCTTTTTCAATTAAACAAATGTAAGTCTGGAATGTAGACAGTTAATGTCTTGCAAATGAAAACCATAATTTCAAACAGGGATTTTCAGACCATTTGGCAACATTATGGGGCATTTTTCTTGAGAAAGAAAATAAACACTGAGTTCATCAAGCATGTTAAAATTCTGTCAATTGATGCAGAGGATCAAAACCTTGTATTTCCATGTTCCAGTAATGTAGTGTGATAGTTTTCTACAAAGTCATAAAAGTTTTCCAGTTCTTCAACTCTAACTGTATATATGGAAGTAGTTGTATACTTTCACTGCAAACATTTACTTTCAATTGGTAAACAGTTGACAGCACACTGAAGACCATTGTGTAATGTGTGCCTCACAGCCAAGGCCAAGATTTGGCCTCTTCACCTGCTCAGTGGGGCTTAGTGATCACCTCTTGAATTCCCCATCACTGCAGACGATCAAGGGGGTGCAGTGTGATTGTCATTAGCTCAAGAAGCCTGGCCCTGATGGGATAAATGGAACTTCCTCTTTCATCACACTAGTAGTTTTTCTGCATGCTTTGATTAGCGGAGAGCCTTCTGATAAATAAACAACCTGTGTTCAGTTTTTTACAAAAAATTAAAAAATGGGACAAAATTGACATTTATATTAAAATGACAGGGTGGCCAGGAAATATGAGAAAATGGTACTTCCTATTTTAAATGCATATATGTATGGTCAGCCTAGGTGTTGCCCAAATCCTTCCCTTCCATTCAGCCCTCTCTAATGCTACCTCATCCAGCCTGATGCAATTAGTCTCTTCTTCCTTTGACCTCCCACAGGCTATTTATGCATCTCATATGACACTACATACTTAAGTATAGTATTATACTTACCTAGGTATTTTCAATTTGCATCAAGTTGAGTACTTGATGTATGGTTGGAACTGTGCTATTTGCAGGAAATGTTGGGCATGTAAAGATGAATAAGATATGGACCCTATCTGCATTAACTCTCAGTCTGTAACAAAACTGTCCTGTATGAAGGGATGCGTTCTACCACAGGGTGTGAATGTGCTGCTATGGCAGGACAACAGGGGCTACAATTATTTCTCCTCCAGTGGAAGGTCTAGAAAAGCTTCAGAAAAGAAGGTACATTTTCTTTTGTGTCATGTATGCCCATTACGCCCATGAGCACAGGTCATGTCTGCCTTACTACTTAATTTTTTTAAGTTTTGTATTGTGTTGTCATTGAATCCCTCACAATGAAGTGAACATTAATTTCATTAAATAGTTATTTAGTAGTAAATTTATTTAGTACAGTTATTGAGCACTACTAGGTAGAAGGCAATAAACAAGAAACCAGGAAGCATATACCTTTCTTATAAAGGTACCTCTGCTTTAGGAAAATGCAACCTCTCACAACTGATGTCTGTACCAGAGGGTCCAGTGGACCTACCATGATGCATATACCACTTTCATTTAAGATGTTCCAGCTCAAATAAAAACTTAGTCACTGCCCTAAGCTAATTTCAGTGGTGCTGTAGTCTTTGCACAGTTTCTGTATGTGGCATACTTCTATTGAACCTTAAATGTTCAGCTCTAATGGCATCTCCTCTCGGTCTTCATTGACCTCTCCACGTAGGCAGAATAACTTTTCTCTGCTCTTGTGTGTTTGGTTTCACCTTTAACTTTGAGTTCTTTGAAGGAAAATATTTTTCTCAGTGTTCCTTATTTTAATAGGATCTGGAGAGTTCCTGGCACTTAGAATTTACCATGTAGATATTTAACAAATGATTTCAAAACACCTCCTCCTAATCAAGATTTCTGACATCTGATTGAGCAATTATAGTCAAACATATTTAAGAACTGATTTTAAATGTTCTTGAGAATAATATATAAATCAGAACAAGGACTTGTATTTAAAATATATTAAGGACTCTAACAAGTTAATAATAAGCAGATAAACATCCCAATTAAAAATAGGCAGGGAAACTGGGATGACTCAGCAGGTTAAGTGCTTGCTTTGCAGCCCCAGGGACCCAGGATTGAATCCCGACCCCGGCTTGTGAGGACACAGATGCTGAGATGGGGTGTGCTTCCTATGTGAATGGCCCCCTGCCTGGTTCCCGCCATGTGCAGCCCCCACTTACCTGTGTGGAACAAAACCATGTTGAAAACTGATGACGTACAACTATGGAGACTGCTCTGGGCCCTCCCCCTTCTCTTTATCTCTCTCTGTCTCTGTCTCTGTTTCTCTATGTCTGCCAAAAACAATAAAATAAATCTTTATAAAAATAGTAACAGAATTAAATAGACACTTCACAAAAGAAGATTTATAAATGACCAATAGATCATGAAAGATGATCAATAACAGTAGCATCAAGGGAATACAAAATAAAACTATCAGTTACCATTTTGCATTTTTTTTTAGAAAATGGCCATACTTGAAAGGGGGAACCCACTGAAGCTCAGTGGCTGGTACCAGCCTCTTCTCCCTCCCTCCTTCCTTCCTTTCTCTTTCTTTTCATGGGATTTGTTTTGTTTTGTTTTTTGCATCTTGCTTTTTTAGCTTTAGTATTCTCAAGAATTTTTTTTCTTAATTTATTTTTTAAATTAGTTCCACCATTTCATACCTTGAGGATGACTTAAATAAAAGCCTTCAATACCAAGTGTTGGTGAAAATGTGCAGTAACTGAAACTATTTACATTTTTTGGTGGCAGTATAAAATGTTACAGCTGCTTTTGAAACCAGTTTGGCTATTTCCTTCTAATGCTAAATATGCACTACACCTATGTTACAACAAAGCAATTCCCGTCTTGGGTATTTACCCAAGAGAAATGAAATTCTGTGTTCACACAAACCTGTACATGAATATTCATAGTAGATTTTAACTTGAAACTATCTAAGTGTCTATCAACAGGTGAATGAATAAACAAAATGGGACATAGCATATGATGGAATTCTACTCAACATTTAATGAACAGACTACAAATACATTATAAGATGAATAAAACTAAAGATTATTTACTAAGCAAAAGAAGGCAGACTAAAAATAGAATAACCATGTTTAATTCCATTTACATAAAATTCTAGGAAATTCAAACTCACCTATAGTGACAGAACACAGACAAATAGTTGCCTGGGGTTGGGGCAGAGGTAGTGATGGATAGGGAAAGGACAGAAGGAAATTTTGGGGGGTGATGGAAATGTTTGGTATTTTGATTATGGTGATTGTGTCACTGGTGAATACACGTGTCAAATTAATCGAAGTAAACATTTTAAATATCTGCAATTTATTATTGGTAAATTATACCTTAGTAAATTACACCTCAAGAAAGCAATAAAAGTAGTATTAATGAAAAAAATAAATAAATGCCACTTTGCCTCACAGAGGCTAAGCTAGAAATGAAATGTCAAAATACAATCAGGACAGCACCTTTGGAAACTGCCCCGTTAATTAGTTGTCATTACCTTCGCTCACCCTGAGTACCATCCATGCACAATGGAGAGGACATCTGCTCCCCACAAATAGCGTTGCAACTCATTACATTACGATTGACTGTATGGCATAAACTATGAGACTCACACAGGAAACATTGGGGGAATAGTTAGGGGGCATTTATTTTCAATACAGATGCTGGGTTGGAAGAAAGCCCACCTGAGAAATCTCTATGGCATATTTCTCACTGGACTGAATTCCTTAATAATGCTAGTGGTAGAGGACAACACCAATACTAGTAGCATTCTTACAGGCTAGCAGCACTATCCCAGGCTTCTGCATATAGGAATGATGGGTGCTGAAGTTATATAAGAGTGAGGACTGATACAATAGAATTTTATTTTCTAGGAGTACATAGTCTATTGGAAAAACATGACATAAATACTAACAAGAAAGACATGGATTATAAATCATGCACAAGAATCAAGGGGGCAAAAGGAGTCAAGAAAAGATTCACATACAAGGGGAAAAGAGAATACAGTGTTCCCTTGCCACTTCGCGCTTCATGGTTTGCGGCTTCAGTGCTTCGCGGGTTTTTCCAAAACATTCATCAAAAAATAAAAATGAAAAAATACAACCATGCGGGCAGCCACATTGCGGAAAGGAGCGTTGTTTCATGTTGATGCGTGAGAGAGAAGGATCCCTGCATGTCAAACAGAGAGATGAGCTGACTCAGAGTCCATCCCACGGGCTCTCATAAAGGCGCGTAACTGGTTTCCGGTGCCACATCCACAAATGAGAAAATTCCTAGGGGCAAATCCTACTTCGCGGTTTTTCAGCTTTCGCGGAAGGTTCTGGTCCCCATTAACTGCGAAAAACGAGGGATCACTGTAGTCTTTTGCCTTTATGGGCAGGTTGGACAAAAACTTCAGAGTTGGGAATTTGGTATCTGGACCTAAGATGGCAATGAAGTTTTAACAGTTTTATATTTTTTAAAATAAAAATAATGTACAGCTATGATTATAGACACAAACACACTCAATACTTTGCTCTGAGGTTGTTTAGAGTATGGAGTTCACATTATATAGTGAAGAAATACCCAGATTAAAATACATTTTTAAAAAGAAAAAAAAGAAAATGATTAAAGATGAGAGTATGAGTGTCTTGACTAAATGGTGTTTGAAAAACACATTTTGGTTAATTTTACCAAAGTAGAAGACTTTAAGACTGTGTGTGTGTGTGTGTGTGTGTGTGTGTGTGTGTGTGTGTGTGTGTGTGTGTGTGACAGAGGGAGACAGACAGGGAGACAGAGGTTATCAGAGAAAAAGCAAGAGAGAGACGGAGCTTATAGCTTGAATGTTTCTGAGTATTTAGTAAACTTCATGGATGTCTTTGGCACAATTACTATTCTTCTTCCTCTATCTTTCTGTGTTTTCTGCTTTCACTTAGAATTTCTCCAAAATTTGCCATGAGTGTGGTCCTGAGATAACTCAAAAGGCCAAGGAGAGTCAACTTTCCTGCTGATTTCTGCAACACATGTGAAAGAGATCTCTTAGTCTCAACTTGCAGCTAGGGGCTCTGATAGTATATCAGTCATCAAGAGGGTGTCAACAATAAAGGAATTTTAAAAGCCTGTCTATCTTGCCACACCACCCAAATTCCTTAAGTGCTATGAGTAGCAAAATCCTGACAGGAGTAATTTTTTTTTTAAACTTTAATCAACCTGGGAATGTCATGGCTTTATTGACTCTATGAAATGTAAGAAAGAAAAAGGAAAAAGAGGTAATGAAATCTTTGTCCTTTTCATATGTTTGGAGAACTCATGGCTGTGAAGATGAGATTTGTTTTGACATAAAAATTGGTTAAGGAAAGGGAAAGTGGGGGGAATACTTGGGAACAGGAGAGAGTATACATTTCATAAAATGACTGTGTCTTAGTGCCCCTAACTGCTACCGAGTGATAGAGCACTTTCATTCTGGAGATAAAATAAATACTTCCAATTAGAGAGAGGAGACAAAATCTGTACTATTGGAAAGGATGAAAACATACAACGAGACTGTCTTTTCCTCCCTTGAGTTTTTCTTCTGCTAAAGCCAGTTCTTGTATGCGTTTATTTCTACCTGTATTTTGGTATTTTCATCTCCCCAGGTTTATTTGGGGGGGGGTCTGTGAAGAACCTGAACCAGTTTGAACTTAGACCAATGAATTCAAGTCCTAAGTTCACCACTTACTACATGTGTGAGCTTAAACAAGTTACTTAACCTCTCTGAATCTCAATTTCCTCATCTATAAAATGAGGACAAGAAATACTAAAGGAAGTGTGAGAGAATTTATTGAGATAGGCGGTAACCATCAATTTTCCAGAGTACCTGGTGCCTTAGGTGTATGTGTACTGAGTAAGTGTCAGCCTTTCATGGCTGTTGTCTCCCAGCCTCAGCTACCTGCCTCTTCCTCTACTTTCTATGGTAGACAGGCATCCTGTGAAGAATATTCATGAGCTCAAGCCTTGGTTAAGAAAGGACTTGGGTGAGACTGGGTCCTACCAATTTTCTTGGATTTGGTTATGCAATTGCTGATTCTCAACATAGCCAGACCAAACATTTCCAGACCACCTGTCTTTTTCTAGTATGTGCTACTGCCCTGAGGGTGGTGGGAGAGTGAGGAGAGAGGGAATAACAATGAGGAGGAAGAGGAAGAGAAGGCAAGTGTGTGTTCTATTTTGTGGCAACAGTAAATGAGAGCATGCAGATATTAAAATAAGAAGCCAGAATAGAGTTGCAGTAAATTATAAATATTGGTATTAAAAGCAATACGGTATGAGTACAAAGTAAAAATAAATAAGCAAACTTAAATATGGAAAGGGAAAAATTAAAAGGGGAAAGCAAATTATACCAAAACATTATAGGTATTGGTTATCTTTGGGTGAAGAAGTTGTGGGTGCTATTTCTCTCTTCTTTTTTTTTTAAGATTTATTTTATTGATTTTTGACAGAGAGAAACAGAGACAGAGAGAGACAGAGAGAAGGGGGAGGGCCCAGAGCATTCTCCATAGTTGACAGCATTAGTTTTCCATATAGTTTCACTCCACAGGTGGACACAGGGCTGCACAGGGCAGGAACTGGGCCAGGAACCTCCCGCATAGGTCAAGGCAAGAACTGAACTAGGGGAACTCCCCAGTTCAGCATGTGGGTCTGCATGGGCCGGGGCCGGGATTCAATCCTCGGTCCCCGGGGCTTCAAAGCTAGCGCTCAACCTGCTGAGCCATCCCAGCTTTCCCTATTTCTCATTATTGTTATCATGTTTTATACTTCTTAAATTTATTTATGTACCTACCTGTATCTGTCTATATCTGTCTTTGTATATGTGTATTATATCCATATATACATTTATATCTATGTCTACATTATGGTCCTTTAAAGGCCAGTGGCACGACTTTGACAAAGTAACACTTCGAGAGCCTTAGTATTTGAAAGAACTGAAACATATACTGTTTCCACAATACATTGGCTTTTCACATGCTTTATCTAAGAGTCACTTGCCATCTCTCCTTCAAGGAAAAAAAGGATGGCTTTTTAGGGGCTCCAAAAACCTTGGTGTCAGAGGAGTAGACCAGCAAGAAACCACAACTATAGAATAATACTAAGATTTGTTCAACACTTTGAGCCCTTTCATGTAATTATCTCATTTAATCCTTAGAATAACTCTCTGACATAGGCAATTTGGCAGGATAATTTTATTGATATTCATTTCAACAAATGGGTTTATCAATCCATTCACTCATTTTTAAATTTATTCACCTACTATGTATTTACTCCAACTATGGGCCAGGAATTTTGGCTAACATGAAGGATAATAATGAGATAAACAGGCCAGACTTCTATTAAGGGAGATAAACAATAACCCAGTAAATAGAATAAGCACATAAGATAGTTTGAAATTCAGGTAAAAATAAACAATATACTAGAAAGACTTTTTAAAATAGGATTTCCTGGGAAGAACTTTCTGAGGAAAAGACATTTGAGCTGCGACCTAAAGTATAACAAGGAGCCAGGCTGTGCATTGAATCAGAGACAGTGTTTGAGAAAAGAGAACAGCAAGCATAAGGTCCTTAAGGTAGGTAGAAATTGGGGCTGTTCCAGGAGCAGAAATAATACCACTGGGGCTGTAGAAAAGTGGTGACGGGATTGAAGGGAGGAAAAGGGTAAAAGCTATCCCCTCTAGGTTTACAAAGAAAGGTCTAGGTCCTCTGTACCCCCTTGCTTGGAGAAATCTTATAAAAACTTCTGGGAAAATGAGAGTCTCTTGGTCTTTCATGAAAGCTTCAGCTTACTGTAGAGTATGATAAGGCTGTAAGGCTGGATGGGTAAGGAAGAGAGAAATGTGTCTGTCCTTGGTTGTTAGATACATAGACACATAGATAATAGAAGATAGATGATAATGATGATAGATAGATATCTGTGCTTTCCTGGTAAAGGGTGTCCCAAAATTCATGCAAGAAGTAATTTTGATAGAAAACACAGGTTTATAATTAAAAATTTAAATTTTCATTGCTCAACAATGAAAACACATTGTTCTTTCATGTAGCACTCCATTTTTAATAACCCTGAACTGTCAGCTGTCACACTGTTTTTTTTTTTTCTGTTGGCAACACTTTACCGCAAAATGATGCAAAATTCAAATCTTGCGTGAATTTTGGGACACCCTTTAGATAGATGGATAGATAGATAGATAGATAGATAGATTGATGGTAGATAGATAAATGATAGAAAGATAGAAAATGATAGATGGATGGATAGATAAATAGACGATAGATAGACAGATTATATATATATATATATATATATATATATATATATATATCCATATCCATCCAACCATGTAACTGTTATCATTATTTTGACAATGCCTGGATTTTTCCCAGACAACCCTGGTAAGAGTACATATATATATACGGAGAGAAAGACAGAATAGACAGATCATATATTAGATAGATAGGGATCCCAGAGGCTGAGAAGTAGACAAAGGTTAAAAGTTCTAGAGCTCGAGGAAGCTGGGATGGCTCAGTGGGGTAAGCGCTCGTTTTGCAGTGCCAGGGACCGAGGATCAAATCCTGGCCTCGGCCCTGGCCCGTGCGGACCCATATGTTGAACTGGGAGCTCCCCCAGTTCAGTTCTCTCTCTGTCTCTGTATCTCTCTCTGTCTCTCTCAAAAACAATAAAAATAAAAAAAAAAAAAGTTCCAGAGCTTGAGGGGAAGCCAGGGTGGCTCAGCGAGTTAAGCACTCAGTTTGTAGCCCCCCCTGGGGGCCAAGTGTCAAATCCTGGCCCCAGCCCATGTGGACCCATATGCTGAACTGGGGTGTGCTTCCCATGCAAGAGGCCCCAGTTTGCCCCGCCCCCAAGTTCAGCCCCTGACTCAAGGGGGTGTACTTCCCATGCGAGAGGCTCCCAGTCCAGTTCTCACCCTACCTGCTCACCTGTGTGGAACGAAACCATGTTGAAATTTGATAATGTACAGCTGTGGAGACTGCTTTGGGCCCTCCCCACTCCCCCTTCTCTCTCTCTCTCTCTCTCTCTCTCTCTCTCTCTCTCTCTCTCTCTCTCCCCTCTCTCTCTCTCTCTCTCTCTCTCTCTCTCCTCTCTCTCTCTCTCTCTCTCTCTCTCTCTATATATATATATATATATATATATATCTTTCTAAAAAAATAATAATAATAAATCTTAAAAAAAAAAGTTTCAGAGGTTGGGCGAACATTTGTTTCTAGAGTATTGCTTGGGGAGAAGGCCTAACTTTCACTGGAAATAATATATGGTGACCATATAATTATTTGATCATATAATTGACCATATGATGGAGGTCAAATGCAGGCCATATGGAAGCCTAGCCTCCTCTGAAGTTCTGAGTTATGGCATAGAGAACACACCTGGACCACTAGACCCTAAGAGACCATTGGATCTGCCTTAATAGGCACTGAGAAGTTACTGGTATGAACCAGTGACCACTGGGACTGCTGTCTTTTGATGCTGAGAAAGACCCCAGGAGCTTGACCCAATACCAAGGGTTGAGTAAGAGCAGGTGGAAAATAATGACGAAAACTGACAACGTGAGAGGACACAATCCTAGGTCTACTCTGTTCTTATCTTCCCTGCTCTGGGCCCAGGGAGGCCCACTGCATGGTATATGTCAATCACTTTCTCTCGTCTTCTGGCATCCACTTGGATTCAGCCAATGAGAGACTTGAATAGATAGAAGAGTGTTGGAGGAGCGTAATTCAGGTACTTGTTGTAGCTTCCTTCCTCTTAGTTGCTAGGCTGGCAGTAGCTGTGTTTCTGGAGCCACAGCTCCCTCTCAGGGCTCTTGCTCTGTCAATGATCTGGTAACATTTTTCTGCCCCTTGCCCAGATAGGCTTAGGAGAGGTCACAGATTCTTCTTTGTTAACCTCTCTGTGTTTCCTTCCTTTGATAGTTTCCATACTCTGCCCACATGATCTAATAATTATGTCATAAAACCATATCAGGCCAGTCCCCTAGGGTGGCCCATCTAGTTCCTACTGGCATACTGAAGAGCTCAAGTTGATTAAAAGGAAAACAAGTGATATTTCTTACAGACGCAAGTTTGTGGACTCCCCCTTAAGAGTAACTCTTCCTCATTTTACAGATGGAGAAAAGTTTAGTAAGTTACCCAAGTCACACAGCAACTCACGAATGGTAGAGCCAGGATTGAACTCAGTATTTCTGACTCCATGGCTGGTCCTCCTTTTTATATACCAAACACAGCAGAGCAAATCAAAGCATTAATCTCCTCCCACTACAAATAGGGGACTGGCTAATCAGCAAGGTATCCTCCACTTTATCATTCTAAGAGTAGATGCCCTCAAGCTCTCTGAGCCTGGAAAGAGGAGGCAAGTTTGGCTTCCAAAGAGAACACGTATTTATTCCCACAGGAAGAGCTTCTACCCCTTGAAGCCTTCCAAATCTGCCACTGTTAGACATAAATATGCATTGCCACCATGTCTCATGGCTGCTACCAGAAGAAATGGAGTCTAGTTCTATGGACAAAGTTCAATGTGCTTCTCCAGTTAGTTTCTTTTTCTTTCTTTTTTTTTTAAATTAAATTTATTGCAGTGACATTATTGATATTAATTACATTGTTTCCAGGTGTACAATTCTACTTTACATTGTCTATACATTGCATTATGTGCTCAAGGTCCATCCATGTTGTCACAAATTGCTGTAGTTCATCTTTCTTATTGCTGACTAGTATTCCATTGTATAACTGTACCACAACTTCTTTATCCAGTCATCTATCAGAGGACACTTTGGTTGATTCCACGACTTGGCCACAATGAAGAGTGCTGCGATGAACACTGGGGTACATATATCTTTGCAGATTAAGGTTTTCAGGTTTCTTGGGATACCCAGGAGAGGGATCGCTGGGTCATATGGCAATTCCATTCCTAGGTTTTTGAGGAATCGCCACACTGCCTTCCATAGTGGTTGTACCAAGTTACATTCCCACCAGCAGTGTATGAGGGTTCCTTTTTGTCCACAGCCTCTCCAGCACTTGTTATTCCTTGTCTTGTTGGTTATGGCCATTCTAACAGGTGTGAGGTGGTATCTCATTGTGGTTTTAATTTGCATCGCCCTAGTAGCTAGTGATGTTGAGCATTTTTTCATGTATCTGTTGGCTGTTTGTCCATGTTCATGGATTAGAAGAATCAACATAATTAAACTGGCCATATTACCCAAAGCAATATACAGATTTAATTCCATTCCCATCAAAGTTTCTTTTTCAATGCCAATTGTGTAAGTGTCACACATGAGCCTGCTGTTTCCTTTACTAGTTGAACTACTAAAGAAATGGCATTTGCAAAGACAAATATTTTTGTTTTCCTTTTCGTTGCAGACAAAGTAGTCCCAGCCACCTTAACCTGGACACCCATTGGTCTGTGAATAACGTTTATAGGGCATTTTTAAAAGTGAAGTAACTGAGTTCTGCATTTTGTCTGGAAACAGGGCTACTCATTTACACCCTACTGCCTTACACATGGCCCTGTCACTCATGTTCTTAAAAGCTGGGCCCTCTGCAGTCATTTAAGTTTGTGAGTTTTGGTCTAACCCCACACTGAAGAGAAAACTTACTGCATTAGCCATTGATCATATTTGTTTGGCCAAGAATTATTTGCTTTTTTCCTTGCTATTCTTGATGCTCACCTGCAAAACACCTAAGGTAACTTTTTATTTTCATTTAAAGTTTTTTTTATTTTTTATTTTTATTTTATTTTATTTTTGACAGAGAGAGAGAGAGAGAGAGAGAGAGAAAGAGATACAGAGACAGAGAGAGAACTGAACTGGGGGAGCTCCCCAGTTCAGCATATGGATCCGCAGAGGCTGGGGCTGGGATTTGATCCCCAGTCCCGGCACTGCAAAGTGAGTATTTAACCCACTGAGCCATCCCAGCTTCCCCTCATTTAAAGTTTTTATTCAAGTATATCACAGTGAAAAGATAATTACATGATGTTGTGATAGCAAAAGGTAGGAAAATATTCTAAGAGAATGAATTGTGTGGGGAAAGCCTTTAGGGCAGTAATGAGCTTGAAGTGGTTGAAGCAGACAGAAGACTAGGGGCCCAGAGGGAAATGAATGAGAGCAGGTGGGGTATCTTCCTACCAACCAGATATTGTTGGCCCTGACAGGTCATTGTAAGAAATTTGGGTTTTACTACTGGTAATAGGAAGCCATTGGAGGATTTTAAATAGGGGAGAGATATTATTGAAGGTAAGCTTTAAAGCGATCTGGTATGCTTTACGGAGATAGACTTGTGTGTATGCAGGTAATTGTGTGTGTGTGTATTTTGAGGCATGTGGTCAGTGTGGAGGCAGGAAACGCAGTTCAGTGACCATGTTAGTGATTGAAATGAAAGACAAGTGTGTCTTAGACTGAGATTGTAGAAGTGGAGTGCTATGGGTTAAATTGTGGACCCTTGGTAACACAGAATATGTTTTTGGAAATAGAATCACTGCAGACACAATTATTTTAAATGAAGTCATATTGGGCCCCTAATACTATATGACTGTTGTCCCTATAAAAAGACAGCCACATGAAAACAGAAACACACAGGGAAAAGACCACTTAGGGAACATAAAGACAGAAGATTGGAGTGATGCATCTATAAACCAAGGAACATCAAAGATTGTAGGCGATCCACCAGAAGTCAGGAGGAAGCTGGGAAAGATTTCTCTACAGCTTTTGGAGAGCACATATCTTTGTTCGCAACTTTATTCTAGACTTCTATTCTTCAGAACTGTGAGACAATATGTATTTGTTGTTTTAAGCTACCCAGTTTATAGTACCTTGTTACAGTGACCTTAGGAAACTAATGTGGAGGTGATGAAAACTGACCATGCATTTTGAAGAAAAAAAATATATATATACCGGTGTATATAATATATTATTAACTACATAACTTATTGAATATTATAGTTATTAATTGTATTACTATTTTATGATAAATATACTATTATTTATGATTGATTAATGTATTTGTTGAGAAAGCTATAATTTGTTGAAGAACATGAAAAAAGAACTGAATAAATGTTTATATTTATTTAAAAAGGTTCTATATCATAAAGATACCAATGTTTCCCCCAATTAAATCCATACAGCTTCAAAAAAAAATCGTAACAAAATTTTTCATGAACTTAATAAATAATTCTAGAATTTATATAAAAACATAGTGTTCCAGGAATGATTGTGGAAACCTCAATGATGATCAAAAGTGGGATTTGCTCACATAACAACAGATATCAAGAGCCTTTATAAGCTATAGTAACTAGATTGGTGTTGCCTTGATATGATGTCAGAGAACAATAGACAAATAGATAATGAGCCAAGAAATGAACCCACATAAATATAAAAAGTTGGTGTATTATAGTAATTCAATGAGTAGTAATGCATATCAATAAGAGAAAAATTATTTAATAGATGATGCTTCGAAAATATGAAAAATATCAGTATGTGTGATTCTTACCTGATACCCTAAAATAATTTAATTCTTAAAAGTGAAAAAACAACATTAGGACATTTAAGAGAATATACAGAAGAATATATTTCTTGCATAGTGACAGAGAAGGAATTATAAGTAAAATACCAAAAGCAAAATACAAAATAAAAAATTTAATGAATACAACAACTGCATTAACAAAAAAAACTTGCCATTAAAAAACTCCTAATAGGGGAAGCTGGATTGCTTAGCAGGTAAAGTGCTCGCTTTGCAGCCCCAGAGACCCAGGATCAAGTCTTGGCCCTGGCCTGTACAGACCAATATGCCGAAGTGGGGTGTGCTTCCCATGTGGGAGGCTCCCAGTTTGGTTCCTGTCAGGGCAAGCGTTCCAAGTGTGGGAGAACTGTGGTTCAGCCCCTGGCTCTTGGGGGCCTCCTCCTATGCAGGAGGCCTCCAGCCTGGTTCCCACCCTATGTGGCCCAGAAGCCACCTGTGTGGAATGAAACTATGTTGAAAACTAATGAGGTACAACTATAGAGACTGCTCTGGGCTCTCCCCCTTCTCTCTGTCTCTCTCTGCAAAAACAATTTAAAAAAATCTTAAAACTAAGTTTAGTCAAAGTCATTATGACCCTCAGCTCCATAAATGGCCAATAAACACATTGAAAGTATACTAGTACTAGTAGCTAGGAAAATTCAAATTACAACATCAAGATATCATTTTAATTATACAAAAATATTTTAAAATACCAAGTGTTGATAAAGAAAGATTAAACCAGGAATTCTAAAATATACCTGCTGTGAGATTGGGGTAAAAACCAGCATAATAGTGAAGCAGATGAATTAGTAATACCTAGAAAAATTCACAATATGCATTTACTAATAACCCAGAGATTCCATTTATTGGTGTATGCTGTCAGTAACCCTTGCACACATCACAAGTATATATGTATCTGAATGTTCATTATTTGTAATAGCAAACAATTTTAATGAATCTAAGCATTCACCAGTAGAAGACTAGATAGAATGGTGTTGGATGAACATGTTTATACAAAAATTAGTATGTATAACAATTAATTTTTATATTTCCACAAAGATAGAGCTCAAATAATATATTGAATAATAAATTTTGGAATATGAGAAAATGAACATAAGGTTGTTTATGCAAAAATTTAAAACACAGCAAACAAGCAATTTATTGATTTTAATACCGTGTTTCCCCGAAAGTAAGACATCCTCCAAAAATAAGACTTACTTACAGTTTAGCTTCTTCCTGAAATATAAGGCATCCCCCGAAAATAAGACCTCCCCAAAAATAAGACCTCCCCGATAATAAGGCCTCCCCCGAACATAAGGCCTTCCCAATAATAAGGCCCCCCGAAGCTACCATAACTCTGGACTCTGGACCATAGCAGTGGGCGCTGCTGTGCAGCTCACTGTTGGCCACAGCACAGCCGGAGCAGACAGGAAGTGCGAGGTCTCTTTTAATCAGAAGATGATGACATGACTGTCATTGAATAAATGAGTAAATGTACCATAGATTGTTGTACATGGAAATAATGGTAGTAACAAGAAATTCTTGATACTGTAGGATTCACAGTTTGTCTGGTTATGCTGGCTTGTGATGACAACTACTACCGTACCGTATACAGGTAATAAATTTCCTTTTTTTTTTGTTCAACAATAAATGTGTACCGTATTCTTCTTCATGGAAAAATAAGGCCTCCCCTGAAAATAAGGCCTAGCGCATCTTTGGGAGCAAAAATTAATGTAAGACACTGTCTTATTTTTGGGGAAACAGGGTACATAATGACAAGGAGAAATGAGAGGTCCTAAATTAAATTAAAGCAGGCCAGAGGGTGGAAGAAAGAGACAAGAAAGGGTTAATTAGTTAACTGCAGCAGAGGACCAACTAAAAGACTGCGTACACTCTTATCTCCAGGTGGCTACTTCCTAGATTATCTGAGAGAACAGCCAGGTGCCACCACACCCCAGGAGCCTCTGCTTGTTACTTACACATGAACTTTCTAGTTCTTGCCCATAGCCAATCCAAAAGAGCACACACTTCTTCCTATGGACTCGGGCATCTATCCTAGAACTGCCGCTGCTGCGTCTTATCCCACCCACCTCATCTGTAGCCACTGTAAATTCTTTCAAAGGAACTTCCATTATTCTCCCCACAACTCAATGTATAAAAAAGCCCAACTCCAGATTGAGGCGTGGCACCTTCTCCACCCAACCAGGCTGCTGGTGGTCTCCACTTCATGCTCTAGGACCCGGTCTTTTTCTTGATGGTAATGGCCCAGTACACCCTTGCTTTCAAAAACAGTTTTCAGCTGAGGAAGTCAATTTTATTTTATTTTTTGTTGTTTTACAACAGAAACAAGGACCAGCATTTGACACATTAACTTCAAGGTACTGGTTTCTTCATTGGCAGCAAAGGAGGGGAATTAGACTCTATCGATGGTGTTTTACTGAAGCAAATATTAATATTTGTTTATATGGGACAGGAATCTTTCATACTCTCTATTTTTCTGTATGTTTAACTTAAGCAGGCAAGACACAGGAGTATAAATAATAAAGGTCAATATGCATATGAAAAAGGTCTTTAACTTTAGTAGTGCACAAAGAAATGCAACATCATATAAGGTACCTTAAAATTTTTTAGATTGGGAATTTGACACTGTGAATTTACACTTAAGTTGTGAATTCTTTTTGAGACAGTAATTCTACCTTTAGGAATCAATTTTTATAAATAATAGGAGACATAGGCAAAGTGAAACATATGGTGACATTCCTCATAAACTATTTTTATTATGGCAAACATTAGAAACAATTTAGATGTGTCCAAATAGATGATTAATTAATTTATCACATATTTTTACCCAGTGGAAAACCAAACTGTCATTAAAAAGCCAGATGTTTTATTGTCATGAATGGATATTTGTGACATATTATACAGTAAAAATAAAATGACAGAACAAAATAAAATATATTATCTATTTTCTTTTTTTTAATCTCATAACGTGTTTTATAAACATTTATTTTATTGTTTTGACAGCGAGAGACAGAGAGAAGGGGGAGGGCCCAGAGCAGTCTCCATAGTTGTTCATCAGTTGTCGACGTGGTTTCATTCCACACAGGTGGGCACAGACTGCACAGTGGGAGAACTGCGCTGAGGGCCTCCCACATGGGAAGTACTCCCCTGTGAGCTGGGGGCCGAATCGGGGGCCGAGAAATGAACTGGGGGCTTCCCACAGGGTAAGGTCTCCCCAGCAGGAACCAAACTGGGGTGGGAAGCACACCCTAGTTCACCATGAGTCTGCACCAGCTGGGCCGGGACAAGGACCAGGACTTGATCCTTGGACCCTGGGGCTGCAATGCGAGTGCTCAACCTGCTTAGCCTTCTCAGCTTCCTTGTATTATCTATTTTCTTTTTAAGATTTATTTTATTGTTTTGAGGAGAAGGTGAGAGAGATAGAAAGAGAGACAGAGAGAGAGAAGAAAGGGGGGCAGGCCCGGAGCAGTCTTCATAGCTGTACATCATTAGTTGTAACATAGTTTCATTCCACATAGATGGATGTGGGGCCATGTGGGGGCCTCTCACATGGGAGGCA
Organism: Craseonycteris thonglongyai; assembly: GCA_004027555.1. Taxonomy (NCBI): domain Eukaryota; kingdom Metazoa; phylum Chordata; class Mammalia; order Chiroptera; family Craseonycteridae; genus Craseonycteris; species Craseonycteris thonglongyai. The sequence continues at coordinate 25,909 of PVKE010018009.1, forward strand.
AGGACCTTTGCTGCCATCCTGGTGGTTACTAGCTGTGCAGCTGTTCAGCATATGGGTTTGCATGGGCTGGGGTGGGATTGGATCACGGGACCTTGCAGTTTCAAGGCGTGTGCTCAACCTGTTGAGTTATCCTGGCATTCCCCTATTTTTATTTTTAAAATCTACATATTGGGATTATGTACATGAAAGTCTAGCTTTATTTTAAAGTACATAATGAAATAATAAATAATTGGTAATTTATTTATAACTTCATAACATCTTTTATAATGCGTATGCATAACTTTACAAATAAAAATTAGAGCTATTATCACTTGAAAACATTGAGAACTGAAAACTAGAATTATTTAAAGCCAAAATATAGAAATTTAAACAGTTTCTGAAGACAGTGGAGTCCCATCATTGGTTCTTTGACAATGATTTACTATCACTTATTAACTATATGCAACTCTCTAGGAAGTAGGGAAAAAGTCTAAAAAGATAACATCCAATTGGAGGTTAATACATACAATACAGCAGAGTAAATCATATTAATATTTTCCCACAGGAGGAATATTGGCCACCAAAGGAGCAAAACTTGGTTTTTCATGGGTGAAAAACTACTTAGATATTACAGTGGTTTTGTGACCCTCCAAAACTGAACCCTACCCCCAAAGAATTATCCCTTTGTATTTAATTTCCCTTATTAAGAAAAAATTAAGTACAATAAAATGTAAATTATTTAAATTAATTACATTACACTAGAGCAATAAAATTTTAATTAAATCAATTTTTCTCCAAGGGGGCAATAATGATAAAGAGATTAAACATATAGAGTCAATTAATTCTCTGAGAAGTGCTTATCCTGTCCAAGGGGGTGATGGATAATTTAATATTCTTTTACCTTTGTAGATAGTGACTGCATTTTTTTTTTAAATCTCAGTTGTTTTGGAGATAAGAAAAGGGAAAGATTTTCAGGTTTACAATATTACTTGAAGATACTGATCCTAATCACTGTTATTGATTGAATTCAATCTAGTTCATGTATATAGACATCACAAGATTGCAGAGAATCAATTAGGACTTATGTTTGACCTATTAGATAACCTCTCCCACCCATCCTTATCTTATTCTAAGTTTTCTCACACCGTTCTCAAATCCTCACCATATGTAGAACCGTTTACCCCTCCTGTCCTCTCACTAACCACCTCCCTCCCTACCATAGGTACTACACACAAACACACCCACTCAAACACAAAGGTGGGGAGGGAGACTGAAGGTCGAGCATAACAGCAATGACAGGGTTTCTTTGTGAATGGGCTCAGCAAAAAGATGTATTATACATGCCAAGGGATTTTACTGAGCTTTTGATGGATGGGAAGGACAATGGAGGGAGCGACTTGTAAAGGATTTGTAGGGGCCAGGATTAAGGGAGCACGTGAGAATGCTGTCACTAAGCCGGCTTGAGGTACGAGAAACATGTGGAACACTTGAACGAGACATTAACTAATGCTTCTGCACAGGTGCAGCTGAATGAAGCTAACACCTTACATCAGAGGCTCTTCGTGTTGCCCAGGATGTCTGTGGATAAACAAATAGAGGTGGTACAGACAGAGGAAGAAAACCATTTTTACATTCCTTGCTCTCTAGGCTTAGAAATGTATAATAGTTTGACTACACGCCCAGAATTTGCCTGCTTGCTTCTACCCACCCTGTTAGCTACAAACAATTCCCAATAAGGCCCTGGAATCCAAGAGTTGTGCCTTCCTGCCACTTCTCTGTGGTCCCTTTGGGTTGCTGACTGCTCCGTAATACTTTGGAGTCTGAGTTGAGTTAAAAATATGGGACGAAGAAATCAGTATGTTCCTGAGATTATTTCTACCTAACATAAAAAGATATAGCAGGATAGAAGAGTGTGAGAGAGAAAACATTTATGAAGATCCTATTATGTGTCTGGTACTCTTATATGCATTATTGCTGAGATTCTCAAAGCCACCCTGCAAAGTAAGCTTGTCTTCCTGCTTTTACAGGTGAGAAGGCTAAGTAGAAAAGAGATTAAAAGAATTTCTAGCTCATGGTTTCAATGATAATTGTCAAAACTAGATTGGAAATCAATCTTTCTGGGCTGAATTCTGGAACCTTATTTCTACTCCATGGGGTTTTACAAATTGAGTTTCATATTTACAACTATTATTTTTGCTGTAATGAAATAGAAAACTAAGTAGAATAGAAAACATCAGAGTGCACACTGTGTATGCAAGCTGTGTTATCATGAAATTATAACGTGTGTGTACTGTGATACATGAAAATAGATTTTGTACTGAAGGGCACAAACTAAAGCATTCAAAGGTTACTACACTGAAGCCTGCTATATACTACCTGTGTTTTCATTATCTCCATTCTCAACTACACGCCACAGGGTCTTTAAATGAACCATACATGTAATTACTACTTATTTACACAGTATCAAGACAGGACTAAAAGGAACCAGGAAGTTAGTTCAATTAAATACATACTGTAAGATGGGAAAGACTTGTGGCCCCTTTAGAATTTTTTTCTGAAACTTGTGTGAAGTTGAGGCCCTATTTGTTTCTGTTACTTTCACCATTATTAGTGATGCATAGAGCAGGGAAATAAAGTAAGCAAAGGAAAATGAGAAGCCTGGAAAATGCTACTGGAGTCATTGTCCATTTGCAGGCTGCATAAATTTTTGATTTTTGAAAATTATTTACAAGATTGAACTATATTTTACCTTCAGGGAAGATGTATAATAAAGAGACATGAATAAAGGAAAAATACAGTAGTACAACAAATACAAAAAATGATTCTACCACCTTGTCCTTCTCGTGGCTTATAGTCACATGCCCTTGGTTATTTTTCATTACAAAGCAGACAATTCTAAATGGAATACTAACACTCCATGGAAATCAACTCAATTGGGCAACCATCTGTCAAAATGAACAACTGCATTCACTCACACACCATTTGTGAACTGATCATCACTTCTTGAATTGTTGAGAGGTGTACAGTTTCTTCTTGCTTCACATTTAGCAAAACAAACATCACTGAGCACTTACTATCTATGCAGGGACAACGCTAGAGGCTGTGGGATACACAGAGACCTCACAGAATATGTAGAAAAGAATTCAGTTAAACCACTGAGCGGTATAAAGGAAGACAATTGTTAGACAAGGGAGTTTCTATTTTCTTTCTTTTTAATCTGTTAAAATAAGTACCACATGTGTAGATCAAACTAAGGAGAGCAGTAATTCCCAAAAATTTATTTGATTTGTCTAAATAACTTTTTTTTTAACAACTTTAGAAAGTGGCAAAATAGTACAGAATCCCTATATACTCTGCCTTGAGTATCCTCTATGTTAACATCTTATTATATTTGTCAAAACCAAGAAATTAAAATTGGTATTGGCTATTAACCAAATTACATACTTTATTCAGATTTCACAAGTTTTTCCAGTATTTGTCTTGTTCTCTTTCAGGATCCCAAGATACTACATTACATTTAGGATATGCTTAAATTTGATAATATACCTGAAAATGATGATTACCTTTCCAAGTCTGACTAAAGCCATACCTTCATAGTAGACTGTTTTGAAACTTGTAGCATTTGATACTTGATGTGATTTAATGTGAAAAAAAAATTTTTTGTTGTTGTTAAATTTAATGGGGTGACATTGGTTGGTAACAATTAGATAGTTTCCCAATGTACAAGTCCACATCACATCACCCATGCATCGCATTATGTGCTCATCACCCAGAATCAGCTCCCCCTCCACCACCATATATCTGGTGCCCACTCTCACCACCTCAACTCCCTCTCCCCCCTCCTCCCCTTCCCTCAGGCAATCACCAAGCTATTGAGTGTGTCCATAGGTCTCTGTGTCTTTGTTACTTTCAGTTTTATATTCCACCTATAAGTGAGGTCATATGTTTCCTGACTCTTTCATTCTGACTTATTTCACTTAATAAGATGTTCTCTAGGTCCATCCATGTTGTCACAAATGACTGTATTTCATCATTTCTTATCGCTGAGTAGTATTCCATTGTGTCAATGTACCACATCTTCTTTATCCAGTCATCTATCGAAGGGCATTTTGGTTGTTTCCATGTTCTGGCCACTGTGAACAGTGCTGCGATGAACATGCGGGTACAAACATCTTTAAAGATTAAGGTTTTCAGGTTTTTTGGGT
>PVKE010018010.1:0-30082 GCA_004027555.1 Craseonycteris thonglongyai
ATCAAATATTATTTTAAACATTACCTCTTTCCTGTTAGAGTGTCTAAAGGCAGCAGTCATTTTGGTGGTAACCATACTAAGCAGAGAAGACAGGGAGACTGGGGATTTGAAGTGAATTTATAGATGACTCATAGGGAGTGTTTACAACAACACTGTCACTGGGATCCACCCACTGAACACCCTTTCATTTCCACCCTCTGTGTTTTAGGTAGCACCTTCAGAGGAAGCTGGAAACGTGGAAGACTAGGAATGCAGGAACCAAGCCGTCTGTTCTGATGAGTGCTAATTGACTTTGTTTTCCTTCCACCTTTTCTTCCTTTCTCCCTTCCTTCCTCTCTTCCTTCCTTTTTGCCTTTCTTTTTCTTTCCTTCCTTCTTTCCTTCAGTGACTTGATTTGTCTCAGAACAACAACTGTATATTAACTGTTACTATGTTCAAGGTGCTGACTCTGAGGCATCGGCTAGAAATTTCTAGGTATTAGGTGGTTTCAGCTCTTGGAATTTAACATTAGATAAAATTATTAATTTGATAGAACTTGCTGTTTTTGTTATTTTTTTTATTCTTTGGCTAAGGTTTTGAAATACTGTAGTATTTTTTTCTAGGAACAGATATTGCATCTATGTTACTCAGGGCTATTAATTGAGAGTTTCCTATGAAATACAGAAGCAAATGATATACCTTGTGAGAGATATCTAAATAGACCTATTCCAATCTCCATTACTCTTTTATTCTCTTGGAGATAGGCTATAATATGCTAGTTTAAAAAGATTAAAGGTTAACTATCTAATAATGACAGCTTAATTTTTAGAGGTTTTACAATGAGTTGGGCTATGGAAGCACTTTTCCCCTATCATCTTATTTAATCTTCACCATAACCCTATCATTATCTTCATTTACAAGTGAACCCCAAGCAAGTCACTAAGAATGCTTTACTTATTCATTCATTCAGTTACAAACACACTAAGGACATATAATCATCAGGCACTTTCCTAAAAGGAAAAGACAATAATTGGCAATCTCAACACCTACAACATGTAAGCAATAATGTTTTGTGCTTCCACATGAGGCAGCCATCATTAAGCCCATTTAAAAGATGAGGAAGCTTTGGCTGGTCCAAAATTACAACGATAGTAAAAGAAAAAGCAAAAATGTAAGCATAGGCCTCTCTTTACTACAAAGCCTGTGTTATTCGGAATTATAAAAATGTAGCACCTGTGTTCAGACTCTAGGGTAAGAATGTATAGTCTGATGTAAAAGACAGGCATGTGAACAAACAAATGGACAAGAATAATCTGTTCTATTAATATTATATGGAGATACAATATGGTGGGAACATACAGAATGGGGAGTACCTAACCTGGCTGACAAAGCTGTGCTATTTTTATTTGTCTATACCTTCTTCCATCTTCTTTTGTTAACAGGTATAGGCACCTAACTCAAGTTAAACCAATCACATTACATTAACCCCACTAACCATACTGACTGTGTCACGGGGGTAGGCCTGGGAGAATCCTGCCCCAGGATTTTTCAAACCAGAGCTAGAGAAGTAAACACTTTTTGCCCTATCATTTTGAAGCTCTACAAATGTGAACCCAGAGATCCTGGCAAAACTCAAAGAAGGAAAAATGAAATGGAGAGCATCCTTAAGATATTAGATTCCCTGATTTCAGTCAACTCTGCCTTTCCTAAGCCTCTGTTGTTCCAATCTTTCTTTAACACTATGTCCTCACCAATAACCTTCAAGTGGCTCTCACTCATCAAATTATTTTGAATATATACATTTATACATATATACAAAGTCTGACAATTAAATTCATGAACTCATCCTAGAAAGAGTGCTACATACCTACATACCTCATTACTGAATATCACTATAGTCACCTTCAAAGTACTCCCCTTGGGAAGCTATACACCAATGTTAGCACCTAATCCACCCTTCAAAACAATTTTGGAACTTTTTCTGGAATGACCACCAGAGCTATCAATGTATTACCCTTGATATCATGGATGTCATCATAATGTCTTCCTTTCAATATTTCCTTTATCTTCAGGTAAAGAAAAAAGTCACTGGGAACCAGATCAAATGAGTAGGGAGTGTGTTCCAATGCAGTTATTTATTTACTGGGTAAAAACTCCCTCACAGATAGTGCTGTGTGAGCTGGTACATTGTCGTGATGCAAGAGCCATGAGTTGTTGATGAAAAGTTCACATCATTTTTGTCTTTTTACAAATCCTTTTCAGCATTTCCAAATGGTCAACTTGGTTGACTGTTTGTCCAGTTGGTACAAATTCTTAATGAACAATCCCTCTGATATCAAAAAAGGTCAACATTGTTTTGACTCTTAATTTGAACTGATGCAACTGTTTTGGTCATGGTGAACTGGCTGACCTTCATTGTGCACTTTGACACTTTGTTTCAGGATGGGATTGGTACACTCATGTTTTATCACCAGTGATAACACGGCCCAAAACATTGTCTTGCCCCTCCAAGAGGTCTTGGCAAACTTCAACTCTCCTTTGCTTTTTGTTCATCAGTGAGCTCCTTTAGGACCATTTTTTCACATACCTTTCTCATGCCAAGATTTTCAGTGAAGATTTTCCTGTTTCTCTATTGATGTTGACTTGGTCTGCTATGCTTCTCACAGTCAGCTGATAATTTTGGCTCATAATTTGATAAATTTTTGTGATGTTTTCATCTGTTCTGCTCATTACTGGCCCCCCTTCACCTTTCTTGATCAGGAACACTTTCTCTCCCCTCAGAAAAACTTTTAATATATTTGTACACTGCCATTTTCTTATGGCATTCTCCCCATCAACTTGGACTAACATGTCTCTGATTTCACTTCCACTCTTGCCAAGTTTAACAAGAAATTTAATGTCTGTTTGTTCCTCTAATTCAAGCTTTGGCATTCTCATGATGACACACAAAAACATGCAACAAGAATAATGAATGCCATTCAGCAAGACATCACCACACATTGACATGAACACAGCTGTAAGACACTGATATGCCAAGGTTATGAAACCTTACTGAGTTGTTTATATAGTATTTCCAATATAAGCTAATGGTGGCAAGTTTGTGAACTTAATTTTCTGACCTTGGATACTACCTATATGGTATTTTTTCACAACAAAAATAAAAAGATATCCTCCTGGGAATTTAGATCATCTTGGAAGAGAACAAATAGAGAGTAAGGAGAGAGAAAATCTTTATCTGACTTGGTTGAAACAAAAAACTGAACGTATAAATCACAAAAAATACATATAGTATATGAGATAGTGTGAGTGTATAGATAAAACTGAAATAAGAATAGGGAAAGGGAGTATGGAGAAAGGTTATTACAATTTAAAATAGGATAGTCAGGGTCCATCCATGTTGTCATAAATGGTTGTATATCATCTTTTGTCATGGATAAACAATATTCCATTGTGTATATGTACCACAACTTCTTTATCCAGTCATCAAAGGACACTTTAGCTGTTTCCATGACTTGGCCACCATGAACAGTGCTGCAATAAACATTGGGGTACATGTTTCATTGCAGACTAAACTTTAAATATTTTGGGGGCAGATGCCCAGAAGGGAGATTGCCAGGTCTAATGGTAACTATTCTTAATTTTTTGAGGAACCTTTATCCTGCACTCCATAGCAGTTGTACCAGTTTGCATTCCCACCAGAGGGGTATGAGGGTTCATTTTTCTCCACAACCTCTCCAACACTTGTTATTCCTTGTCTTGTTGATAATAACTGATGGAGTACAACTATGGAGACTGCTCTGGGCCTTTCCCCTTCTCTCTCTGTCTCTCTGTGTCTCTATCTCTCTCTGTCTCTTTACTAAACTCTGATTTAGTAAACAAGACGTAATACTATTAAAATTCTAATTTTATGCAGCAAAATTATTCAGTGAATTTTCATTCGACTTCAAAGAAGATCCAAGAGCCTAAAGACTCAAGGACTGAAGTTCTCAAGCCTTCAGACTTTCCCATTGTACTTCCCTCAGTAGACCATCTCTGATTCTCAGGCACTCAGAGTCTGGGAACTATAAATTGGTCACATCTTAGATAATGCAAGCAAGTTAGCATAGCTTTTGTTGACTAAGGCTTCTTCTCTCCCATCCCTAAAAATCTGCTTCAAATCTGCATGTCTTTCATTATTTCCAAAGTGTTCTGATGCTTAGTAGTAAAAGAATATTTTAAAGTTTATTGAGTAAGTTTATTGGGTGAAAAATGCATCCCTCCAGCCATGAATCTTTCGTTTTTAAATCTGATTACAGAAACATTACACATTAATTGTATCAAATGTGATTATAGAAGAGCACAAAAATTAAAATCATTTGTAATGTCATCACCAAATCATAATTGCAATTGATTGTCTGGGTCTATTTCCTTTCTGTCTCATTTCTGAGTATGTGGATACATACCTATAGTTTGTTTATTTATAAAAATGGGATCAGATTTACTGATACATTTAAAGCCATGAAATTGAATTAAGAGAGTGAGTATAGATGAAAGAGAGAAGAGACTCAAAGACTGAGTCTTAGCTAGGGCCCAATTAGAGGATGGTAAGAACAGGAACTGACAAAAGCAACTGAGAGAGAGCAACCCATGAAGTGGAAGGGAAACCAGGAGAGTGCAGTATCTGGGAAGCCAAGGGAAAAAAGTATTTCAAGAATACAGAGTCAATTGCTACTGATGCGTCAAAAGAAGTGACCATTGGATTTAGCAGCATGAAAATCATTGGTAACCATGAGCTGTTTCCACAGAAGAGTGTAGTCAAAAGCCTGACTGGGGAAAGCCAGGATGGCTAAGAGGGTTAAGCGCTCACTTTGAAGCCCCAAGGACTGAGAATCGAATTCTGGCTCCCGCCCAGGCGGATCTACATGCTGAACTGGGGAGCTCCCCCAGTTCAGTTCTCTCTCTCTGTCTCTGTATCTCTCTCTCTTTCTGTCAAAAATTAAAAAGGAAAGAATAACTGATATAAGTTCCAGGGTAGGAGGTTGTTTTAAAAAAAAAGCCTGATTGGAATGGGTCCAAGAAAAAAATAAGAGGAAAGAAAGTGAATCAGAGAAACAGACAAATTTTTGAAAGGGTTTTGCTACAAAGGAAAGGTGGATCAGTTGAAGAATGTGTTTTTTGTATTTTAAGTAAGACAAATAACATCATATTTGGATGTTGATTGAAAAGATCACTCAGAGAGGAAAAATTAAGGGTACAGTAGAGAAGGGGGATCATTATTGAAGAACATCACAGAGTAGGTGGGAAGGGGCCTAGTGCTGGAGTAGAAGAGTTAGCTACAGATGGAAACATGGACAATTCATCCATTGTTACAAGAGAGAAGGCAAGGTATGTGTACACAAAGGCTGGGTAAATATGCTGGGAATTTGTGGACATTCTTTTCAGAATATGCTTAGAATTTCTCAGTGAAATAAGAATAAGTGTTATCATCTGAGAGTGAGGGTGGAGAAAATATTGGCCGTTTAAGGAACCAAGAGAAGTATGAAATATTGTCTAGGAGGGTAAAAAAATAACTTCACTAAAGAAATCTAGTATCATTGCCAAGCATCATCATGACCCACTTGAAGTTGATGATCACAAATTTAAAACAAGAATAGTCAACATGGTTGTACATTTTACTCCAGACACTCTGAACCACCTGGATATAGACACAGAGTAGGCAGAGATATAAATGAGATAAAAACTCAAACTTCAGTCAAATGGACAATCGTTTTTTTAATGATATTATAGTTGCATTCTTTCTCAAATTATTTCTTTCATGGATAAAACATATTTCAATCAATAGAAAAACTTACCAATATCTGCTATTTGCCTCCTCATTCTAATCTTTGTTTCACTGTATATTCAATTCATCCTTGACCCCTCAATTTGATTCTTAAATCAGTCCTCCAAGCTTTTTATTTTTTTTAATTATTTTATTGTTTTGAGAAGAGAGAGAGAGAGAGAGAGAGAGAGAGAGAGAAGGGGGAGGACCCAGAGCAGTCCCAGAGCAGTCTGCATAGTTGTGCATCATTAGTTGTGACAGGGTTTCATTCCACACAGGTGGACATGGGAGCCATCCCAGAGGCCACCACAGCTCAGCACATGGGGCCACACAGGTCAGAGCCAGAAACTCCATGCTTTTATCAACAGTTTTCACTTATTGCTACATTTCTCCTTCCTCATCACCATATTTTTGGCATTTTGGTAAAATTCTTGGGTACCCTAAGGATCACACATTTCCTTACTTAATCTTGTCCAGAGACCCTTTCTCCTTACTCTTGAGTAGGACCTGGGATGTAATTAGTTCCTTAAACAGATCAAACTTTTTCAGAAGCAATCTGTCCAAATGTCATAATTTCCAATAAACATTCATTGACATTATAATGATCTAAGCTCCATCTTTGGAAACACTTTTTACATTGGAAGAAAGTGTCACTGAGTTTTAATTAGAAAACTTGACTAGAATATACTATTTTATGTACTCGGATTTAATCAGGGGAAGCTTATTATTAATCATGATTTGATAAAACAGGAAGGTGAAGTTTAGTGTAAGTATGTGGAGAATTAATGAAGGAAATAAATTCTGATGATAGGTTAGAAAGTTACCCATGGTGCAAGAAATTTAAGTGTGATAAAAGAGTGTGTTTAATTGGCTAGATTTAATCAACTACATATTTAATGTTTATAACAGTAAAAAAATATGTTTCTTGGAGATGCCGGGATAGCTCAACAGGTTGAATGCTTGCCTTGCAACCTTGAGGTCCAGGGATTGAATCCTGGCCCCAGCCCGTGAAAACCCACATGCTGAACTGGGGCTCACTTCCCATGTGGAAGGTCCCCCAGTTCGGTTCCTGCCTCGTGCAGCCCCACATCCACCTTTGTGGAATGAAACTATGCTGAAACCAACGATGCACAACTATGGAGACTGCTCTGGGCCCTCCTCCTTTTCTCTGTTGCTCTCCCTCTATCTCAAATAATAAAATAAATCATAAAAAATGTTTCTCCATTAAAATATATCCTGATGGAAAAAAATTGATTCTGGATGATGAGCTTGTAATGCAACACACAGACAATGTATTGTAGAATTGTACTCCTGGAACCTATGTAATTTTACTAACCAGTGTCACCTCAATAAATTTAATAAAAAAGGAATCTGAGGTAAAAAGAAAAAAAAAAGTTCCTCACTGAGACAGTCCACACTGGTACTATACTTTTTACGTTTTCCCTTGTTCAGATGGTCTTCAGAGCATAGTAATGTCTTAATTTTTAAGTAATTTTAAGCAGCGTGTGGAGTTAATGGTTTTTTAGTCATTTGACAAGATGAATTTTTAATTTCTGAATTATTAATATGAGTAATATCTAGACAAATTCTGTTCCCAATCATATCTATAGTACTATATTATGTTATGTCTATAGTAGATTTGGGAAACACAAGACAGCCAATATAAGACATAAACCAGGAAAGAGTTCATCCTTGAAATCCTTAGGGGTTGAAGATTTTTGTTCTCATGCATTTTGTTGCCATTTACCTTTTGTCCAGAGCCATTAGAGAATAAGAGGCTGGGAGGGCCAGGCTTCCTGCAGGGATTCTGGTATAGTGCCATTACTGTCTTCATTCTCCCTGGAAAGTCCCCGAGCCACGAGGAAAGAGGCACTGAGAGCTCTTCCCATGAATCCCAGATGGCCACAGAGGAAGGGGTGTGGAGAGCAAGTAACTCACAGTGGAAGAACCCCGCAATAGTGAAGTGAAAGTTCTCTGGAAGGACCAGGCTCAGCTTCCTGTAGATACACTTTGGGTTGTACACTAGTTGACAAACTCCCACTCCTGTGAAAATTGTAATTGGTTCTAGTGAGCTGTTTAGAGGACATAATTTTTCATAGAATCTTTTTTGCCCTGCCTCCCTGTTTCCACTGACTCTATTGGAATTTCTAAATGTTTATGTTGATGTACGCCCAAAGTATACCCCTGTATCAGCCAGCATTCTCCAAAGAAACAGAACCAATAGGATACGCATTCTCTCCTCTCTCTCTCTCTCTCTTTCCCTTCCTGCCTCCTTCCCTTCATTTATTAAAAAAAAAATGGTTCATGTGATTTAGGAGATTGGCTAGTCTGAAATTCATAGAGCAGGATGGCAAACTAAAAACTCTAGCAGGATTTTATGTTTCATACTTGAGGAAGAATTTCTTTTTCAGGAAACCTCAAGTTTTGCACTTAGGGCATTCAAATGATTAAATAGGCCTACTCACATTATCAATAATCTCCTTTACTTAAAGTGAACTGACTGTAGATGTTAGCCACTTCTACAAAATACCTTCACAGCAACACCTACTTTAGTGTTTGATGAAATAAGTGGTTACCATAGCCTAGCCAAATTGACACATAAGACAAGCCATCAGACCCCCACATAACAGTACTAATTACAAAATAGCTATACTTTATTGGGCACTTACTATGTGCCATGTTTAATGCTAGGTACTTCACATAAACTATATTATTTAATACCAACAAAAACCCCAGAAGGTAAGCATTATTAATCCTGTTACACAGATGAAGAAACTGAGGTTTAGAAAAGCCAAGCAATTTGCTTAAAATCACACAATGAGTAAACCATTGTGTTCGGACTCCAACCTAAGCCTGTCTAACTCCTGACAAGTCTATATTCTAGGAAATCCCTTTGGTCTCTAATAAATCTCCTGTGCTTGCTTAGCCCCCAAGTCTCTAATGATCATGGAAACTACCTCAAAGCTGAGAGGCACAGGTCTGAGAGTGGCTAGCACACTCACTGTGATCCTCAGTTCTAGCTCCCAGTTTCCAGGACCACATGAATTTCCAGAGATTTCCAGCAGTGTGGTTAAGCAAACTTAAGAGTGAAAGGCAGGTAGGCAAGCCTAACCATTCATTCTGATTTTGAAGACAAAATCCGATTCTTAATCCACTACAATATATGGATTTGCAGATGGACTCTCTTAACTACTAACATTTCAATCTCTAAATCCTTCAAGTTCGGGATTCACTTCTCAATTTTCTAATTTTTTCTCTCTTTTTGTGATTATCAGAAATTCATCACTCCATATTTTATCCTTCGTAATCTCATTCAAAACCTCTCTTCATAGAAAAAGAATGTTTGAAAGCATTCACTCCAAGGTTATCTTTCCTAGCACTATTGGTATTTACATTTGACTACATCCTTTACATAAGATTTCTAGGGAAAGCCAGGATGGCTCAGTGGGTTAGGCGCTCACTTTGCAACCCCGGGGACCAAGGATCGAATCCAGGCCCCGGCCCGTGCGGACCCATATGCTGAACTGGGCAGTGCCCCCAGCTCAGTTCTCACCTGGACGAGACCCCGGCCCAGTTCCTGCCCTGTGCAGCCCCGCCCACCTGTGGAGTGAAACTGTGTGGAAAAACCAATGATGTGGAACTATGGAGACTGTTCTGGGCCTTCCCCCTTCTCTCTGTCTCTGACTGTATCTCTCTGTCAAAATCAATAAATAAATCTTAAAAAAAAAAAAGATTTCTAATCACAGAATATTGGTCAACAGCTGAGGAGGCATTTAGTACCTATGGAGCCTTCCAATTGTGTTCATTCTGAATAATCCCTCATTATCACTTGCCTGCCTTGTTTATGTCCAGCCCTATTCAGAAGAAATTTCCTTTGTGTTCAGATCCTAACACTTTCCCCATATCCATTTCAAGAGTTAAACCTGAAAACTAAAGCTATGAAACATATCAGCGTCTCAAACTGGGGGTCTCCCACATGGGAGAAAAGAACTTTTGTCACCAAGCCATTCCAGCAGTTACCAGTTGTGCCGTAGTTCAGCATATGGGTTTGCAAGGGGTGGGAAGGAATTCCATCCCTGACCTTGGGGGTGCAAGGCAAGCACTCAACCTGCAGAACTATCCCAGCATCCCCTCCAATTTCTGAAATCTGTTAAAATCCAGTGTCCTGACCAGGAGTTCTGTTCCCAGTGACTTACGAAATCATGGTCATTTCTGCCTCTGGCTCCTATTTTTGGGCTTGCTGTTTTTGTTCTTCTTCCATTAGTGCCTTCCCAGAACTCGGCCCTTCATTAGTTTTTACAAGAAATTCACTTCCACCAACACTTTGTGATTTTTAGACTTCACTGAAGATACATGAAGTCATGGAGAAGGCCACTTCAATGGCTTCACTCTCCTCTCTCTGCTTTCCCCTTCCTCTTACCCGTCTTACTACCTTCACATGGCTTCTGCATAGCATCTTATCTAAGTGCCCCTCCAGCAAATACTGTGCTTGCCCTGACTGGAATTCTGGTAGGAAAACAAAAACTATCTACCTATTGCTGAAAAGGACTTGCTTTGTTCTGTGAAAAAGAACTTACGATTTTTTAAAAACAAATCTGTCAAGTAATTGTAATAGTCAAATTTTGAAAGTCTTTTATTTAGAAAGTCTTGTTAATTTTACACTTTTGGTGGATTCTAAATTGGTGGTTTTAAAACAAAGAGTCACTTCAGAATTATTTTTTGCCTGGGCCTTTACTTTACCTATGATTGGGATGACACCATGTTTTAGTGATTACTTCAACCAAGAAAGTATACACAGCCAACTAAAGGCAAATAACATTCAGTTTAGTAGAGAAGTTAAAACTACACCTACTTGTGTTTACACTAATGCTGATCAGAATCTGTTATTCCAATGTAAACATTGCAACAACACTGGTTGAGTAAAAGTTTAAGTTGGGCAAAGTTCAAAGGCTCTCAATTGCACCTGCTCAAAAACTGAAGCTAGAACTGTAACCATCGAGCGAAACCAGAAAGCTAAACGTTATGAGTCACTCAGGCAACCAACTAGTGAGGGCTTTAGGATACCTTCATAGCAGCCACACAGGACAGACAGCTTTCTGGGTGGGAAGGTGGGATGAGGGAACAGGTCTTAGAGCTGCATTTACATAGCACTTTACAGAAATTGAGAAAATATTGTCTATATCAATGACTGCAATGCTAATGAAAATAGTGAAGATATTAAAGCCTATTCTCCCTCTTTGATGCTACCCTGGCCCTGGGGCCAGAAATAGTCCGAAGTCTGTCTGGTTTCCTGGTTTCAAAATTGAAGCCATCCCAGAGTTGATTCAATCTCTTAAAGTCTTCAGAATATACACATTCACTACTACTAAGCTTCAGACATTCCTAAAAAGGTGTCCCACCCTGAGCTGATCTTTACCTCAACAAAGGACTGGCAGAGTGGGTATTAATGGGTTAACGAAAGGGGCAAAAATTAGGAAACAGAGGGACTGGGAAGTGCAATCAATTCCATGGTAAAGAGAGAGAGTTCAGCTGTATATTATAGAAGATTGAAATACAAAGAACAGTTGTGGCACAAATATAGGTTATCCTGTATCTTAGGGTCAAACTCAGAAGTGCACACGAATTTATACTGTGAATTCAGGCAGTACCATGAAGTCCTGTGCTTATTTCCTGGTTTTAGGATAACAATACGTCGAATTGTGAAGTTCTTACTGACACCTACTTCTCTTCCTGAGGCATTCCACCCCTGAGTCCCCACCCACAACACAGACACACAAACTGACTTGCTCCTGCCCCTCCATTACTAGAAACAGAGGAATCTTTCCAAGCTTCTCTCAGCCTTTCATCTGTGTCCTCCTTCCCTGATTCCCAATTTTGGGGACAATAACCAGTAGTTGCACCCTTTTCCAGGTACATTTGGATGGAGAATAGTTCATCATTTGTTTGTTTCCCTATTTGCCTTATGCTACTTGAAATTCGGCTTTATTCTCCTTCAGCTTTCGGACCACACTGCTCCTCCTGGTACACAGAGATAGTGCAAGCAATAACGAACTACCCATAATCAACTGTAAACTTATACACTATGTCAAAAAATACCACACATAGGGGAAGCCGGGATGGCTCAGTGGGTTAAGTGCTCACTTTGCAGCCCTGGGGACTGAGGATGGGATCCCAGCCCCAGTCCGTGCGGACCCATATGCTGAACTGGGGCATGCTTCCCATGCGGGAGGTTCACAGTTCAGTTATTCCCCCCCGCCAAGCCCCCCACCCCCGGTTTGGTTCCTGGCTCAAGGGGGCATGTCTCTCATGCGGGAGGCCCCAAACCCAGTTCCTGCCCTGCATGGCCCCCGCCCACCTGTGTAGAACAAAACCATGTTGAAAATTGATGACGTACAACTATAGAGACTGCTCTGGGCCCTCTCCTTCCTCTCTGTCTCTCTCTGTCTCTGTCTCTCTCTGTAAAAAACAATAAAATAAATCAAATCTTTAAAAATATATATACCTCACATAAAATTAAAAGGTGAACAACAATCCAGGGGAAATGAGTAAATTTTCTTACAACACAAAGGACACTTCAAATCAATAGGCAAAGAGACTAACAAGCCAATAGAAAATTGACAAAGATTACAAACGAGTAGTTCACAAAAGTTGCTCAGGTGGTATTGGCGAAGACCAGGATTTTAACCCATGTCTATATATCGCTACAAAAGAAAGACTATTTGAAAATGAAGTTGGTTAAGAATTAGAATATTTGGGGTGTCTGGTCAGAATACATTTATTAAATTTTTACTGGTATTTAAAATCTTATTTAATATAATTGTTTAATAGTGGAGGAAAGAAAAGATCAAGAATTTAGTCCTGGTTCAAATCCCTTTTGAAGAGTGGTTATAGAAGCCGGGGAAGAACTGCAGAAGGCAATACTAGAGGTAGGTCCAGAGAGGAACTGAATTCTTTTCCTGAGATCCTCTAAGCATAATGTTTTAACATGACCCCAAGAACAGTGCAGTTATCATGAAGCACAGTTTCATACACAACAATGTATTTGTTGTTATACTAATTTTACACTTTCTCAAGGATTGGTTTAATTAGCATACCAGGTTATATTTTTAAAAGATGGTTACAAACAGAATTGCAGTTTTTGCATCATTGAAATTTGCTGTTTGATATTGGAATACATGCTTAAATAAATGTGGTTATGTTATACATCATTTTAATGCACATTTCTCACTTTATGTTTTTTGCTAATGACTTATTACTCGCTGTTTATTTTATATTTATTTTAGACTATGGAAATGATGTTAGACAAAAAGCAAATTCTGGTGGTTTTCTTATTTGAAATGGGTCATAAAGCAGCAGAGACAACTCGCAACACCAACACATTTGGCCCAGGAACTGCTAATGATTGTACAGTGCAGTGGTGGTTCAAGAAGTTTTGCAAAGGAGACAAGAACCTTGATGATGAGGAGTGTGATGGCCAGCTATCAGAAGTTGACAATGACCAATCGAGAGCAATCATCAAAGCTGATCCTCTTACAACTATACCAGAAGTTGCCCCCAAAACTCAACGTCATCTATTCTACAGTCATTCAGCATTTGAAGCAAATTGGAAAGGTGAAAAAGCTCAATAAGTGGGTGCCTCATGAGCTGACAGAAAATCCAAAAAATTGTTTTAAAGTGTTGTCGTCTCTTATTCTACACAACATGAACCATTTCTCAATTGGATTGTGATATGCTATGAAAAGTGGATTTTATACAACAACTGGTGACAACCAGCTCAGGGATTAGACCGAGAAGACGCTCCAAAGCACTTCCCAAAGCCCAACGTGCACCAAAAAAAAAAGGTCATGGTCACTGGTGGTCTGCTGCTGGTCTGATCTACTACAGCTTTCTGAATCCCAGCAAAATTATTCCATCTGAGAAGTATGCTCAGCAAATTGATGAGAAGCACTGAAAATGCCTGCAGCCAGCATTGGTCAACAGAAAGGGCCCCACTCTGCTCCATGACAACACTTGACCACAAATCGCACAACCAAGGCTTCAAAAGTTGAAGAATTGGGCTACAAAGTTTTGCATCATCTGCCATATTCACCTGATCTCTCGCCGACTGACTACCACTTTTTTAAGCATCTCGACATTTTGCAGGGAAAACGCTTCCACAACCAGCAGGATGCAGAAAACGCTTTCCAAGAGTTTGTCAAATCCCGAAGCACAGATTTTTATGCTACAGAAATGTACAAACTTATTTCTTGTTGGCAAAAAAATGTGTTCATTGCCCTGGTCTCTATTTTGATTAATAAAGATATGTCTGAGCCTAGTTATAATGATTTAAAATTCATGGCCTGAAACTGCCATTACTTTTGCACCAACCTAATACATATGCTTCTAGAACCATGACAGTCTCCTATTAAAAGGTGAAGTCCGTGTCTGTTCTTCTCTTAAGTAAGCCTTTGTGACTGCCTTGAACAGTAGAAATCACACTGCCATGCACTTTCACCTGCCACTCAGTCTTGGAACCTGGCCACCATTCTGCGAAGAAGCCCAAGATGTCAGAGAGTCTCACACGGAGAAGAACCAAACCCCCAGCCAATAGCAAGGTCCAGTTTAGCAGCCATGTGAATAAGCCACTTTGTATGTGGCTCCTTCCGGCCCCTGCTGAGATAGTTTAGCTGATGCCAAATGGAACAGAGATAAAGTGTCCAAACAGAGCCCTGCCCAAATTGCATATTCATGAGCAAAACAAATAAGTGTTATTATTTTCAGCCACTATGTATGTTTTGAGGTAGATTGTTATATACCAATTGATAGATGGAATGATTAAAATAAATGATCAGAGATTATAGTGTGCCTACCATAACATTATATACTCATTCCATTTACTTATTCAATTTATTTCATATCAAACTCTGTTCTTTGTGCTGGGGATACAACAGTGATTGCAACAGATAATGTCCCTTTTCCTGCCTCCACGGAATGTTTGAAGTAGGGAGGGCAGATAATAAACAAATTAACAAGTTTTAATAAATTTATAATTGTTAGGTGGTAGTAAATGCCGTGGAGAAAAAGCAGACTATGGGGAATACAGAGTATTAGGATAGAGTGGTTAGGAAAGCATTTCCGAAAAGAACACCATTGAATAGAGACCTGAAAGAAGTAAGGCAATACATCAAATGAGTATCTAGCAGGGGAGCATTCATGGCAGATGGAAGAGTTAGTGCTAAAGCTGTGAGATAGGAGTGGCTTAGAGGCCAGTAAGTTGGAGGAGAATGAGGAAGGGAAAGAGAAGAGACATCAGAGAAGCACAGGAGTGGGGCAGAGCAAGCAGAGTTTCATAGGCTGTGGTGAGACATTGGCCATTGGAGGGTTTTGAGGACAGAAGTACATGACCTGACATACTTTTAAGAGATTAGTCTGGTTGTGTGGAGAATAGATTATAGGAGTGCAAGGTTCAAAGCACAGAAACCTGTTAAGCAGTTAATGCAATGATCCAGGTAACTGATGGTGGTAGCTTGGACCAGGGCTTGAGAAGTGTTCAGATATTCTCTTTTCTTTTTTATTAATTGTTAAACTTACTGGGGTGACATTGGTTGGTAAAAATTACATGGGGGGTGGGGGTAGGGGTGGACACCGGATATTTCGTGATGGAAGGGGAGCTGATTCTGGGTAGAGGGCACATAATGCGATGCATAGGTGATGTGATGTGGACTTGTACATCCGGAAACTATCTAATTGTTACCAATCAATGTCACCCCAATAAATTTAACAATAAAAAAGTTAAAAAAAAAAAGATTACAGTGAATGTGGAAAAAAAAAATGGGCAGAAGACTGAAACAGACACTTCACCAATGAAGACATACAAATGGTCTACAAACACATGAAAAAATGCTCAACTTCATTAGCTATTAGAGAAATGCAAATTGAAACCACAAAGAGATGCCACCTCCCATTTGCTAGAATGGTTATAATCAACAGAGCAAGGAACGGCAAGTGCTGGAGAGGCTGTGGAGAGAGAGGAGCCTTTATGCACTGCTGGTGGAAATGCAGATTGGCACAACTGCTCTGGAGGACAGTATGGAGATACCTCAGAAAATTGGAGGTGGAGATGCAGTATGACCCTGCAATCCCCATTTTGGGTATCTACCCCCAAACTTGAAAACCTTCGTTTTTAGAAACATATGTACCCCAGTTTTATTGCAGTGCTATTTGCGGTGGCCGGGTCATGGGAACAACCAGGGTGTCCTTTGATAGACAACTGGACAGAGAGGCTGTGCTGCATATATACAATGGACTATCACTCATCGAAAAGAAAAGATGAAATTCTACTATTTGCTACAACATGGATGGAACTTGAGACCATCCTGCCAGGTGAAATAAACCAGACAAAAGAAGTTAATAACCATGTGACTTCACTTATATGTGGAATATAAAACTAGAAACAACAAAGAAACAAAACTTCATGGATGTATTCAGTGGATTGGTGGTTACCTGAGGGTCAGGGAGAAGGGAATGGGAGAGGAGAGATGGGGAGCTAAATGTTTGGTGATGAAAAGAAAGCTGACTCTGAGTAGACAAAGTACTGTAAAATTGTACACCTGGAACCTACGTAATTTTTACGAACCAATGTCACCCTAATAAATTTAACAATAAAAAGCCATTAATATAAAAAAAAATTACAGGTTCTAGGTGTACAATTCTGCATTACATCGTCTATGTATTGCATCATGTGCTCACCACCCAGAGTCAGTTCTTTTTCCATCACCATATATTTGATGTTCCCTCCCTACTCCCCCCAACTTTACCCTCAGGTAACCACTGAGCTATTGACTGTGTCCATGAGTTTTTGTTTTTTTGTTATTTTTAGTTTTATAAACCACCTATCAGTGAAGTCATATGGTTCTTGATTTTTTTAGTCTGATTTATCTCACTTAATATGATGATCTCAAGGTCCATCCATGTTGTCACAAATAGCTGTATTTCATCTTTTCTTATTGCTGAGTAGTATCCCATTGTGTAAATGTACCACATCTTCTTTATCAAAGGGTACTTTGGTTGTTTTCATGACTCTGGCACTGTGAATAGTGCTGCAATGAACATTGGGGTACATATATCTTTGTGGACTAAGGTTTTCTGGGTCTATAGTAATTCTATTCTTAATTTTTTGAGGAACTTCCATACTCCCTTCCATAGTGGTTGTACCAATTTACATTTCCATGAACAGTGTATGAGGGCTCCTTTTTCTCCACAGCCTCTCCAGCACTTGTTATTCCTTATCTTGTTGATTATAACCATTCTAACAGATATGAGGTGGTATCTCATTGTGGTTTTAATGTGCATTTCCCTATTAGCTAGTGAAGTTGAGCATTTTTTTTCATATATCTGTTGGCTGTTTGTATGTGAGAGGTGGTCAGATAGAATATATACGAGGGCTGTCTGGAAAATATCCAGCAATGTAATATGAAAAATAGAGGCAATTATAGCTGGGTTTTTTCCAGACAGCTTATGTGTACAGACACCAGGATAGAGATGGAACTCGATTAAAACAGAGACATCAAGTAGATCAAGTATGACTCTAAGTTTGTGTGTGTGTGTGTGTTAGTTGCTTATAGCAGGTACTTGGCCTGTTTTCTCCATTAGAGCTCCTGGTGTTGATCTGTGTGTTCAAACACTCATCTAACGGCTATGATGTCAGTACCAAGTGCCATTCAGGACCCTGTGTCTTCAAGCACAAACCCGCCAAGATGCTGACCCTATACAGAAATGTAG
The DNA here is from genome assembly GCA_004027555.1 of Craseonycteris thonglongyai. Lineage (NCBI taxonomy): Eukaryota > Metazoa > Chordata > Mammalia > Chiroptera > Craseonycteridae > Craseonycteris > Craseonycteris thonglongyai. The sequence continues at coordinate 17,540 of PVKE010018010.1, forward strand.
GAACGACTCAGAGGATTATGACCATCACTTTGAAGTTATCTTGACTTCAATAGATATAATTACACCTTTTTTTGCTTGCAATATTTCATTGAGAAAGTTGGCCCAGGAGACACAGAGAATCTAGAAGTTGGCTTTACTATCATGTGTGAAAGGGAGAATCAGCCACAATACTTTGTTTTTTCCAAAGAATTTGGTGGGCTTTCATGTGTATATCTCTTGGGTCCTCCCCATATGTCCAAAGTAACTGAAGAGGGAGACAGCTATTATTAGTGTCATTTAACAAGTGGACTCAAAAGGATTTATGGAGTTTGTTGTTAGTCATTCATTTTAAGCCTTGAAGAACTGGCAAAATAAGACTGGTCATTATTATGATTCCAGGAGTGATGTAGACACATAATTTAAATTCCCAGGTAGGTTTCTTACCACCTAAAGTACTCCTAGCCAGCTACTTCTTTCCTTTATTTCACAGCCTCCTCAATCTTGTGGCAATAAGAAATCTTTATTTTTAGGCAAGCAGGATGGAAGATAATTGCCCTTAAAGCAGCTCTGACCTCTAAAGTGTAGCAATCTCTAGACTTTTCAAAAATTTTTAAACATTTATTTTGTTGTTTTTGACAGAGAGACAGAGACAGAGAGAGACAGAGAGAAGGGGAAGGGCCCAGACCAGTCTCCATAGTAGTCCGTCATCAGTTTTCAACATAATTTTATACCACACAGGTGTGTGTGGGTGGGGAGGGGAGGTGTGCAGGGTGGGAACCTAGCCGGGGCCTCCCACATGGGAGGCACACCCCTGCAAGCTGGGGGCCAAACGGGGAGCCTCCCACATGGGAAGCTCGCCTCAGCAAGAACTAAACTGGGGCCACACCACAGGTCAGCATATGGTTCCACATGATCTGGGGCCAGGGCTGGGTAGGATTCAATTCTCGGACCCAGCGGCTGCAAGGCAAGTGAGCACTCAACCTGCTGAGACATCTCAGCTTTCTCTTTCTTTTATATTTTTTCCAACTCTTTCTTAATGACTTACTAGGAACATAGTTTCCAGTAAACCATCTAAATAGTATTGGATCATTTAAATATTTTCACTTCCACATGTTAATGCGCCACCTGATAAAGTGGTGCTGAACTTCCCAGCTTTGTGCTGAGACTGTCTTCTTTAGGCTTCAAGGGCTTCCCTCTTTTTTCTAGCAATATGCGCTTCATCTGGTAAACAAGTTATCTGCCTTGTTCATACTGACCAGAGTATTTATTGTAAGTCTTCATTTTTCTGGAAGTTCGGAATGCTTCACATTCAATCAATTTACTAACTGCAATTTCACCATTATTTTCTTTTTCTTTACACCATTATTTTTAAACAAAGTTTATCGTGGTTAATCGAAGTCAAAGTATGTCTATATCTCAGTCAAAGAAAAACACATCATGGAATATTCCAAGGTTTAATACACACACTTACAACATTTTTGGAGTATGAGGTCCCTCTTTTAACACAACTCTAAGGCAGGCTCAGATCTGAAAATCGCCCTGGTAATAGCCAGCTATTCCACTGTGATCAGTTACGGTATGCAGGTCTTCATTTTAAAACAAGGATAATGATCCCAGCCACTAGAGTCGTTTTGAGATAATGAAATAAATGCTTAGCATAGATTCTGACACCTAGTAAATTCTGAATAGGTATTTGTTTATTTCTAATATACAGAAATTCTGAAACCCACTCTTTGCCCCCCTTCACTACCTCCCTGTCAAGTCTAAGTCACTGAGAGGAGTCCAGCAGAGCAGCCCGACAGCGCAGGGCGCAGACATTATGAGTCCTATGGATTTTTGGTGGGTTTGAAGTTTCCAGGAAGAACTTCCTTTTGATCCAGGCAAGAGGGGCCCTTGCTCTGGCCTTGCACAATACAACACCCTACATGTCACAGACACACAGAAAATTATAATAAATTTCTTAAAGAATGCATGGCTATGGCTGCCTCTGTCACTTAGGAGTTGGCATTCAGCTCTGATCACAACAACAAAAAACCGCTAAGCATCTGCCCTAGTAATCAACACCTTCCAGGCCCCAGGGAAATGCTCTACATTTCTTGTGCTGTGTCCTTGAAACAAAAGGCAGTTGTGCCTCAATGTCATGAAGGTTGTGGGTTTGTGCTGCTTTTGACATTTAAATTGGATACTGCTTAGAAGTGCACGAGGATTGAGTAATGGACATTTTTTAGGTAAGAGAAAACCAAATTAACTTGTCAAATCCTTTCTTTCTGATGATGTGAATGCAAAAGATTCTTGAAAATGAAGTTTCGTATCTGAGAAGAGCCAAGGCTCCAGTTTCTTGTTTATCTTTGTGTTCCACTTCCTGGTTCCAGAGGCATTCATCATGGTAAAACAAAATTGATTTAGCCAAGATATGAGATGCTGTAGAAGAATAAAGTGAAACAAGAGGAGGTGCTCAAATAAAGAGTAAATCAGACTTCCGAAAAAATGGCAGCGTGAGAGGCGTATCTGGAACACTCCTCTGGGGGTTACAACAAATAAAACAACTATAAATCAACAAAGGATTCCCTACCCAAAACACAAACACGGCCAAGAGACCCACTGGTCACATGGAAGTTCCTGCAAGTGGACAGAGAGGGACAAACCGAGGAGGAGGAAAGGGGAGTGCAGAGATGAGGCCTCAGATCCCTGCTTGGAATTCTGTGGCTAGGGGAGAAAGGAGGAGGGAGAAGAGGCAGGGGAGCATTCTGGACTCCACTGGGTCCTCAGGACAGAGATGTAAAAGGCTCAGGGCCAGGGGCTGTGAGATAGCACAACCAGACCTCACTTTGGCCCCCAGAAGGTGCAGACCGGGTGCCCTGAGATTCTGCAACCCAAATTCACTTCGTTTCTGAGAGGACGGGGAGCAATGGGGGCAGGGTGAGAAGCCACAAAAGACTGTGAGTACGCTTCTCTGCCCATGAGCATTCCAGCCTGAGAGATGGGCATATAAGACAGCTGATCCCAACACTCAGGGCAGAGACCTCAGGGCAAACCAAACACAGAAAAACGTAAACAAAGGCCAAGGCAGAACACAAAGGCACGAATTTTGGCCACCCTCCCACCGCCCTTTCAGACTTCTGCCCCCCCCCTCCACCCCAGCATTCATTAGCAGTGACCCCCAGAAGGAACGACAAAGGTGAGTTAAGGAGCAGAATATCTACACACAGAGAGGCTGCCAGAATGAGGAATCAAAGAAATGCAGCTCAATATAAAGAAAAGCAGAAAATCACAGTAACTGAGTTGGAGACAGACAACGTGTCAGTGACAGGGCTCAATATAATGGTTAGAAGGATAATGCTCAAGGAACTTGGTGAAAATTTCAGCAGAGTTAGCAAGCATAAAGAAGGACATACAGGAAGCTGGGATGGCTTAGCAGGTTAAGCGCTCACTTTGCAGCTCCAAGGATTGAATCCCAGCCCCAGCCTGTGCAGACTCATGTGTTAAACCGGGGTATGCTTCCCATGCAGGAGGCCCCCAGTTCGGTTCTCGCCCCCAGTTTAGTTCTTGCCCACCTGGGTTCGATCCCTGGCTCAAGGGGGCAAGCCTCCCATGCAGGAGGCCCCCGCCCAGTTCCCGCCCTGCACGGCCCCTACCCACCTCTGTGAAATGAAACCATGTTGAAAATTGATGACATACAACTGTGGAGATTGCTCTGGGCCCTTGTCCTTCTCTTTGTCTCTGTCTCTGTCTGTCTCTGCCAAAAACAATAAAATAAAGCTTTAATTAAAAACATAAGAGGACATAGAAATCATAAAAAATGACCAGATGGAGATAAAGATTACAATAATTGAAATGAAGGATGGAATAAAAGGAGTCACCAGACTAGATGAAGCCCAGGTGAGAATCAGGGATTTGGAAGGAAAAAGAGCAGAAAGCACCGAATCAGAACGACAAAAAAATATTAATCCAAAAACCTGAGGATCATTTAGGACCCCTCTTAGACAATATCAAGTGTAACAACATTTGCATCATAGGGCTACCAGAAGGAGCATAGAAACAACAAGGGATGAAGAATTTATTTGAATAAACAATGACTGAAAATTTTCCTAACCTGGCAAAGGAAATAGAAATACAAACCCAGAAAGCAGAGATCCCAAACAAGATGAACCCAAGCAGGCCCACACCAAGACACATCATAATTAAAATGGCAAAAACTAAAGGCAAAGAGAGAATACTAAAAGCAACAAGAGAAAGACAAGTAGTAACTTATAAGGAAGCACCCACATGACTGTCAGCTGATTTCTCATTAGAAACTCTACAGACCAGAAGGGACTGGCAGAAAATATTCAACATAATGAGAACCAGTGATCTACCACCAAGGTTAGTGTATCCAGCAAGGCTATCATTCAAAATTGAAGAACAGATAAAGAGCTTCCCAGATGAGAAAAAACTAAAGGAGTTTATCACCACCAAATCAATACTACAAGGAATGTTAAAGGGACTTCTTTAAGATGGGGGAAAGAAGAAAGCAAATATATATTTGTATATTTATGTATGCATATATATATATTTTTGTATATGTATGTATGTATATATGAATAATAAAATGTCAACAGCTACATATCTATCAACAGTAACTTACAAGTGAGACAGATTAAAAGCTCCAATCAAAAGACATGGAGGACATTACACAGAGGAAGACAGATCCAAATTGACTTTGCTTATAAGTGAAAACCAAAGAAGAACATAAACAAGCAGAACTGGAACATATTCATAGATATAGAAAACATTCGGTTTGTTGCCAAATAGGAGGAGGGTTTGGGGACTGGGTGAAATCAGGGGAATAGATTCGGAAGTTCAGTTTAGTTGTTACAAAGTAATAGTTATAGGGATACCGGGTATTACATGGGAATGTAGTCAATAATATTGCAGTGATAGTGTGTGGTATCAGCTGGGTACTGGGTTTGTTGGTGTCATGGAACCCCCGGGGGGCTGGAGGGGCGGGTGAAGGAGGGGAAGAAATTAAGAGGTGCAAATTCATAGTCACAGGATGATCACAGGGACGTCAAGTACAGCATGGGGCATGCAATCAAGGACATCATAATAACTATGTATGGTGTCAGATGGGAACCAGATGTATTGGAATGAGGATATTGTAAGTTAAATAACTGTCTCATCACTATGCTATATACCTGAAACTAATACAATACTGTATGTCAAATGTAATTAAAATAATTAATTAGGGAAGCCAGGATGGCTCAGTGGGTTAAGTGTTCACTTTGCAGCCCCGGGGACAGAGGATCAAATCCTGGCCCAGGCCCGTGTGGACCCATATGCTGAACTGGGGAGTGCCCCCAGTTCAATTCTCACCGGGGTGAGACCCCAGCCCATTTCCTGCCCTGTGCAGCCCCGCGCCCACCTGTGGAATGAAACTATGTGGAAAAACCAATGATGTGCAACTATGGAGACTGTTCTGGGTCCTCCCCTTTCTCTCTATCTCTGTCTCTGTATCTTTCTCTCTCAAAAACAATAAAAATAAATCTTTAAAAAAAGAAAAAAAGTTTTAAAAAATTAATTAAAAAAAGGGTAAATCAAAGTTTTTGGAAGAAAAATGAATTTTGAATTTGTGTTTTCTAGTTATTTGATATGTAGTATTGTTTACTTTTTAATAATGTTCAAAACCCAAATAGATCAAAATTTTGAAGGATTAAAGTTTTAACATATTTTTTTCTTTTCTTTTAAAGATTTATTTTTATTGTTTTTGACAGAGAAAGAGATATAGAGACAGAGACAGAGAGAAGGGGGAGGGCCCAGAACAGTCTCCATAGTTCCACATCATTGGTTTTTCCACATAGTTTCATTCCACAGGTGGGTGCGGGGCTGCACAGGGCAGGAACTGGGCCGGGGTCTCACCCCAGTGAGAACTGAACTGGGGGCACTGCCCAGTTCAGCATATGGGTCCACATGGGCTGGGGCTGGGATTCGTTCCTCGGTCCCCGGGACTGCAAAGTGAGCTCTAAATCCACTGAGCCATCCCGGTTTCCCCTTAAAATATTTTATCTAAATGGAATGAAACCACATAAGAAATATTAAACAAATGTGACTTTGTAAGTAAATATAAGAAGATTAGAACGAAGTAACAGAAGTATGAATGACTTTGAAGAAAACTCAGGTACAAATAAACCTAAAACTAGGAGGTAAACATCGTGGAAGAGTGAGAAAAACCTCTTGATCTCTCCCCTTAAAGTTACAAGTAGATCAAGTATAATTCAGCAAAGGATTCCCTGCTTAACACACAAACACTCCTAAGAGTTTGGGGCATTGAGACACCTGAAGGTGGATGTATCAGAGAGAATACACGAAGCAGGACAGGATAGGACAAAAATGGAACCCTAGATGCAGTGCAACGCTCATTCTGGCTCCACTGGTAGCGGTGGAGGGTCTGGCTGCACTTGGTAGCCCCGAGGACAGACAGGCTGAGGCAGCATTTCAGCCTGACTAGCCAGTACACATTGCAGCTGAGTCCAATGACAGGGGTGGAGAAGCAGAGTGAAGGGTGGCGACTGCAGTTGAGCAGCTGTCATTATTACCAAGGGCTAAACACAAAGCCGCAAATGTACCAACTGGCCTCTCCCAGCACCGCCGCTACCCTCCACCCGCCACACACTCCCACACTCCCCACCCTTCACCCCCCACACCCCCACCCCCCCCCCCCCCCCCCCCCCCCCCCCCCCCCCCCCCCCCCCCCCCCCCCCCCCCCCCCCCCCCCCCCCCCCCCGCCATGGCCCACTTGGCTTCAGCTGATGTGGTAGGAGTGGTGGTGTCAGATTACCGTCTCCATTCAACAGCCTGGAGAAGGCCAGAGAAGTAGAAGCAACATTCCAGCCTGGATGGCCTGTACACATTGCAGATAGGTAAACCCAGTAGAAAAAACAAAGCTGCAAATACACAAACCTGCCTGCCCCCACCCAGCCTACCCCAACCCTTGGGTGTAATCCAGTAGAGGCAACTGGAATACCATAGATCCTACAGCAAAGCTGGCAGCCTCTGGTTACAGGGTAGCAGTGCTGGAAACTTACAGTGCCAGAAAATGAATTTTGAATTTGTGCTATCTAGGTATTTGACATGAAGTATTTCTTGCTTTTAATAATGTTAATGGGAAAGCTGGAATGGCTCAGCGGGTAAAGCGCTTGCTTTGAAGCCCCGAGGACCGAGGATCGAATCCTGGCCCCAGCCCATGTGGACCCACATGCTGAACTGGGGTGTGCCCCCAGTTCAGTTCTTGCCGGGACTTATGTGGGAGGCTCCCAGCCCAGTTCCTGCCCTGCACAGCCCTGTGCCCACCTGTGGAGCGAAACTATATGGAAAACTAATGTCAACTATGAAGACTGCTCTGGGCCCTCCCCCTTCCCTCTGTCTCTCTCTGTCTGTTTCTCTCTGTCAAAAATCAATAAAATAAATCTTTAAATTAAAATAATAATAATAATAATAATAATAATAATAATAATGTTAATATAAGTGTTCAAAACCTAAACAGACCTAAATTTTTAAAGGATTAAAATATAAGACAAAATTATTTTTCTAAATTGAATGAAACCACATGAGAAATAGTCAACAAATGTGACATTCTAATTAAATATATGATTAGAACAAGAAAACAAAAAATGTTTAAATGGGGGAAGCCAGGATGGCTCAGTGGGTTAAGCACTCGTTTTGCAGCCCTGGGGACCCAGGATTGAATCCTGGCCTCAGCCCGTGTGGACCCATATGCTGAACTGGGGAGTGCCCCCAGTTTGGTTCTCACTGGGGTGAGACCCTGGCCCAGTTCCTGCCCTGTGCAGCCCCGTGCCCACCTGTGGAATGAAACTATGTGGAAAAACCAATGATGTGCAAATATGGAGACTGCTCTGGGCCCTCCCCCTTCTCTCTGTCTCTGTCTCTGTATCTCTCTCTCTCTCTCTATCTATCTCTGTCAAAAACAATAAAAATAAATCTTAAAAAAAAAAAAAGTTTAAATGACTGTGAAGAAAACTCATGTACAAATAAACACCTGCCACAACCCACCATGGGGGTGGTGCCCTGAGATCAAGGTGACCCAGTCATAGAGGGGATGCCCACCCCCTCAGAGAATATGTGACATTTTCATGGCCTAAGGCAGGGGTCTCCAATCTACGGCCCATGGGCCGGATGCATCCTGCGAGTCCCTCTCATCCGGCCCGTGGAGACCTTTTCATCTGAATAAAATAATATTAAATATAATAAAAAACAACATCTATGTTTTGATTCTTTTTTATTTGGACCTCGAGTGTGTAGTCGGCCCCCAAAATGCTGTTTGATAGTTAATGCGGGCCGCGGGCTGAAAAGTTTGGAGACCCCTGGCCTAAGGAGACACCACTCCACTGAGATCCCATAAGTTCCAGTAGTTCAGGTAAGAGAAAACACAACTTGCACTATAGCACCATCTACTGGAAAACAAGAGAAAGACCTTTACTTATCAACCTGCTAAACTAAAGAGTTAAAAGCAAACAAAAGATTTCAATTCTTCAAATGCCCAGGCAGATAAATAATTCATCAAGTACTATGAATAACCAAGATATTAATGTAGCTTTGTAAGAAAATAAATTATCCAGAAAATAAACTCTAAAACATAGAAGACTGAGATTTAGATGATAGAGAATTCAAAGTTGCAGTTCCAAAAAACTCAGTAAGATACAAGAAAACTCAGAAAGACAGTTCAATGAGCTCAGGAATAAAAATCAATGAACAAACGCAGTACTTTACCAAAGCTATTGAAACTATTAATGTAAAGAAGAACCAAACAGAAATTCTGAAGCAGAAGAAATCAATAACTGAGATGAAGAATAAATTAGAGAACTTAGACAACACAGCAGATCAGATGGAAGAAAGAATTAGTGATCTTGAAGATAAAAATCTAGAAATGACTCTGGTGGAAGAAGAAAAAGGTGTGAGGGTAAAAAAGAAAGAAAGAAAGAAAGAAAGAAAGAAAGAAAGAAAGAAAGAAAGAAAGAAAGAAAGAATTCTGTGAGAATTATCTGACTCTATTAGAAAGATCATGTAAAAATAATGGGCATATCAGAAGCAAGAACAAGAGAAGGAAACAGACAACTAAATCAAACAAATAATTGATGAGAGCTCCTCAAACCTATGGAACAAGCTGGACTCTCAAATCCAAAAAGCTAACAGAGCACCTAATTATTTCAATGCAAAAAGACCTTCTCCATGGCACATTATATTGAAACTGCCAAAAGTTAATGACAAAAAAAAAAAAAAAAGGAATTCTCAAGGCATCCTGTGAAAAGAACTATAAAGGAAACCCAATTAGATTATCATGAGATTGTTTTCAGCAGAAATCCTACAAGCAGTAGAGAGTAAAATCAAATTTTCAAAATACTGAGGGAGAGAAATCACCAGCTAAAAATAACATATCCAGCAAAGTTCTACTTTATTTATTTATTTATTTTTAAGATTTTATTTTATTGTTTGAGAGAAGGCGCAAGAGAGAGAGAGAAGAGGGGAGGGCCCTGAGCAGTCTCCATAATTGTACATCATTAGTTGTGACAGGGTTTCATTTTACACAGGTGGATGTGGGGCCATGCAGGGTAGGAACCAAATCAGGGGCCTACCAAGTGGGAGGTAGGAACCTTCAACATGGAGCCATCCCAGCAGTTACTAGTTGCACCGCAGTTCAGCATATGGGTTTGCATGAGCCGGAGCCAGGACTCAAACCCGGATCATGATTAAGAGGCAAGTGCTCAACAGCTGAGCTATCCCAGCATCTCCCAAAGTTATACTTTAAATATTAAGGAGAAATAAAGGCATTTCCAGATTAAAAAATAATGAAAAAAAGAAAAAGAAAAAAGGTTGTGGGAATTTACCACCACAAGACCTGCATTACAAGAAATGTTGAAAGGAGCTCTTTTACCTGAAACAAAAAGACAACAGGATAGAAAATTGTAACATGACAGACAGAAGTAGTAAAGTGCATGCAGCTCTTTTTCAGAAGAGGGTATTAAACACTTAAATACAATTTAAAGGTTAAGGGGGTAAGAGTATTTTTTAAAGATTTATTTTTATTGTTTTAGACAGGGAGAGAGAGACCGATACAGAGACAGAGACAGAGACAGAGAGAAGAGGGGAGGGCCCAGAACAGTCTCCATAGTTGCACATCATTGGTTTTTCCACATAGTTTCATTCCACAGGTGGGCGCAGGCTGCACAGGGCAGGAAATGGGCTGGGGGTCTCACCCTGGTGAGAACCGAACTGGGGGCACTCCCCAGTTCAGCATATGGGTTCGCTCAGGCCAGGGCTGGGATTCGATCCTCAGTCCCCAGGGCTGCAAAGTGAACGCTTAACCCACTGAGCAATCCCGGCTTCCCCAAGAGTATTTTTAAAAAAGACTATAGCTTCTGTAATTTGGAATCAAATGCATATCATAAAAAAGGGTAATTTGTGACAATAAAGCATAAAAGGGGAGAAGAAAAAGGACTGAACTTGCACAGGTAAATGGAGATAAGACACAATCAGAAAAAAGGGGACTATTGTACGTATGAAACTATTTTTTGACATAAACCTAATGGTAACCACAAAACCTTATCCAGAACTGAGACATGTAATATAAAAAGAAGAGTAAAAGTAGGGCAGTGGGGTGGGTGGGTGGTGGGGGGGGGATCATAAAATACCACCAGCTAAAATAGCACATGGAAATACAAGGGAAAAGAAACAATAAAGATGCAGAACAACCAGAAAACAAAAGATAGGGGGATGCTGGGATGGCTCAGCAGGCTGAGTACTTGTCTTAAAGCCCTAGGGTCTGAGGATCGTATCCTGGTCCCGGCCTGTGCAGAGACATGTACTGAACTGAGATGTGCTCTCAATTTGGTTCCTGCCAGGGCATGCCTCCCATGCGGGAGGCCCCCGGCCCAGTTCCCACCTTGAGCGGTCCCCTCCCACCTGTGTGGAATGAAACCATGTTGAAAACTGATGATGTACAACTATGGAGACTGTTCTGGGACCTCCCCCTTCTCTCTGTCTCTCTATCTCTATCTATTTCAAAAAATAAAATAAAATAAAAATCTTTTAAAAAATTTTAAGATTAAAATCATACCAAGTATATTCTCTGACCACAACTGTATGAAACTGGAAATTAACTATAAGAAGAAAGCTAAAAAAAACCCAAATATGTGAAGATTAAACAACATGCTACTGAACAACTATTGGGTTAAAGCAGGGGTCTCCAAACTTTTCAGCTCGAGGGCCGCATTAACTATCAAACAGCAGTTTGGGTGCCAACTACACGCTCGAGGTCCAAATAAAAAAGAATCAAAACATAGATGTTGTTTTTAATTATTTATTTAATATTATTTTATTCAGTTATTATTTAATAACACATTGATACACTACACATGAACACCTGTATTAGTGGGAATGGTGAAATTGTTTCCTGGATGCCAAAATAGCAGACATTTCTGGCTTTAGAATTGATGTCCCTAACATCAACAGTGACCTGAGATTATCATCAGACAAGTTTGTTCTCAAATTGTTCTTCACGTATTTCATTCTTGAAAATGTTTGTTCACACAAGTATATTGCTCCAAAGATTGAAAGGTACCTTGATGCAAAAGTTTTGACATTAGCAAAGTCTTCCTTGGGCAAAAACTGGTAAAAACCCACCAGTCCTTCTTTGAACTTGTCCCTAAGGAGGTCATTTGCTTGCAACTCAATGACCTCCAGCTGCAGTTCATCTGTGCAAATGGCCACATCTGCTTCAAATGGGTTTTGAAACAGTGTCACTTCTTCTGCCTTTGAATCCAAGTCAGAAAACCGCTCCTGAAACTGCAGCTGGAGGTCTTTGATGATCTCGCATGCAAATGACGTGGGGAACTCAGCTGTTGCTTCAGCCATTAAGACCTTGCACTGCTGAAAGTGCGTCAAGTTGTTGGCCTGTACTTGTTCCCAAAACAAGACAAGTTTAGATCTGAAGGCCTTTAGGTGGGTGTATAGATCAGAAACTAGATTTTTCTCTCCTTGTAGTTTTAGGTTCTGAAAATTTAAATGACTAGTTATGTCTACAGCAAAGGCCAATTTCCATACCCACTCTTCATCAGACGGTAATGACTGTGGCTTGCCTTTACTTTTCAGGAAGTCACCTATTTCCTTTCTTAATTCAAATACTCTACTCAGAACTTTCTCACAACTTAGCCATCTTACTGCTGTGTAATATGGTAAATCTTGCGATTCTGCGTCTGTATCTTTCAACATATCTCTGAACTGTCTATGGTTGAGCCCATGTGACCTTATTAAATTCACCATCTTCACCACAGGATTCAGTACACTGCTAATGTCCACATATTTAGCACACAAATCTTGCTGGTGAATAATACAGTGCAGGAACATTGGTTGTGGAATGTTTTTCTCATTACACATCTGCTTCACTTGTCCAACCAAGCCTTTCTTTATGCCACTCATGTTCTTTCCTCCATCAACAGTCAGGCAACTGAGGTTAGTCCAGTCCAAGTTATAATCAGCAAATGTTTTTTTCAATTCATTGAATATATCCTCTCC
>PVKE010018011.1:0-30067 GCA_004027555.1 Craseonycteris thonglongyai
GGGACCGAGGATCGAATCCCGGCCCTGGCCCGTGTGGACCCATATGCTGAACTGGGGAGTGCCCCCAGTTCGGTTCTCACCTGGGTAAAACCCCGGCCCAGTTCCTGCCCTGTGCAGCCCCGCGCACCTGTGGAATGAAACTATGTGGAAAAACCAATGATGTGCAGCTATGGAGACTGTTCTGGGCCCTCCCCCTTCTCTCTGTCTCTGTCTCTGTATCTCTCTCTCTCTTTCTCTCTCTCTGTCAAAAACAATAAATAAATCTTAAAAAATACTACTACTACTACTAATATTTTCTTAGGTATAGGATTCAGAAGTAGAATGTCTGAGACATACCAAATAGTCATCTCGTTATTGGAATGGGCAGGACTACGTAGCATTTTCCAGTTCAGTGGTTCCTGATAAAAAATAGTCTCCTCATCTCAACCTCTGGACATCTGGACGCAATAGATTAAACTTTGGTTTTAAGTGTGTCTCCAGCTGATTGTAGTGCTTGTCCAGGTGAGAGATGCAGGTGTCTTAACACCTATCGGTGGTTTCTCTGTAATAAGGAGCGTGGAGGACTTTCTTTTTTGCTGGCTTGAGTTTCTCCTTTTAAAACACTTTTATTTTGTTAACCTCATTACCATCTGAATTTTGTGTGTATTTTTTTTAATTTAGGCAAAAAATATGACTGTCTCTTGATTTCTGTGTTAATTACATACCTTTGGGTTCTTCATGGCTAACCTTTCAAAGCCAGGTTTTTTTCTCCCATCATCTAAACAGTTAGCAAGGTCATTTATTTATATATTCCTTAAGCAAACACTGAGTACCTACAAGCACTATGAACTAGATCTCATGAGTGGCATTGGGCAGATACAAAATAAGCTATATCCTGACTTTGCACAAACATACTATAGTACAGTGTGTTACAAAATGTTAAGTGTATTGTGGATTCTTGCAATATAAGTAACTGCATGAAGGAGTTGTTTGGATGGGTATTTCAGGAGTGTGGAAGAAGTAGCAATCAGAGAGTAAAGGAAGACATCACAAATAAGTCAGCCTTTCATCTTGATCTTAAGGGATGATTTTGTCAGAAGAGAGGCAGGCATCAGAGCTTGCATGGACACAGGGGAAGCGCAGCATATTCAAGGCACTGTAAGAAGTCTGGAATGATTAGAGCGTGGAGGGATATGCTGAAGTCAGGGCCCAAGAAGAGGGTGACATGCTTGTTGCTATCACATTTCAATAGGAGACTCTTCTTTATAGGCCTTTCAATAGAATAGGAGTTGTGTCCTCATGCCAAAAATATCTTTAGGTGCTCAAATAATGCCATTTCATTCTCATGGTACGATTGAACAGACTTACCTGGTATCCCAGAAGTCACAGTAAGACCAAGGGTAAGGGCTTTGCAGTCACGGTTTCTTCAGCCATTACTTATCTTTCAGTGTTATTTATTGAGCATTTGCAAATTGAACACTATAGTGACAAAATGATTCTTCAGTGTTCTCACTGAATTTTCAATCTAGTTAGCACATGACATAAATGCTTCAAAAGACCACAGTAAGAGATATCACAAATTCATAATAGCTAACAAGTGAATGACTAATCAGAGTTCAAAAGATGGACAGAACTAACACTGTTTAGAGCAGCACCATTTTGGCACCAGGGACAGGTTTTGTGGATGACAGTTTTTCCATGGATGGGGGTGGAGGGTGGGGGTTTCAGGATGATTCAAGCCCATTACATTCATTGTGCACTTTATCATTATTACATTGTAATATATAAATCATTACACAACTCACCATAATGCACAGTGGGAGCCCTGAGCTTGTTTTTCTGCAGCTGGACAGTCCCATCTGGGGGTGATGGGGACAGTGACACCCGAAGTGTGTTGCTTATGTCCAGTGTACTTTGTAATCTCGTTTTGGTGCTGTCACTTCCGAAAACCCTGCTTCACAAAGATAGGAGGTTGGAAGTAGAAGCAGGCTGTTCAGTGCTTTAGTGGCATCTCAGGATATTTTGCTTTGACTTTAATCCACAATGTATAGAGAGTTGAAGTAGTGTCAAACATACTTTTTTTAATTGTAAAATGTATTAGGGTGGCATTGCTTAGTAAAGATTACATGGGTTATAGGTGTACAGTTCTCTCAAGCATACTTTTAAAACCACTGTCATCTGCGATCTCAAGCAATTGGTCCTCTTCTAGCACAGATAAAGTCAATGCACCTGGCTTATTCACAAATGGGTCACAGATCCATTTCTTCCCACTTTGTGGGTCCTTTGTGGTTGGGAAGTAATGCTCAAACTCTTTTGAAAGCTGAGATAGGTGATCATGTACCAGCTGAGAGAAGGAAGGCCCTGGCTCAGTCTCTTTCAAAAATCTTTGCTAATGTTGGAAACATATCAAAAATCCCGATGTTCATTCATTGCCCCTTTCATTCCAGTTTGGCTTTGAATGCAGCCACTTTACCTGCCGACTTGAACACAATTGTTCCCCTGAATACAAGAAAGCTCCCCTGGAGTGACAGATTGAATTTGTTGAGCAGGTTGAATATGTCATACAAGCAAGTTTTGCAACCCAATCTGTGTCACTGAAATGTGCTGCCACTGGTGACTATTTTTCTAGAAGAAATCTCTGGAGCGGCTCTAGTAAGTAACTCAAAATCTCTGGCCAGTGGTCTACCTTTAGAAGCCATCTCACTTCTGTGTATAAGACAAGACATGTGTGCTCTGCGTCCATCTCCTCACAGAGCTACACAAACAGATGTGAGTTAAAGGTATGTACTTTCATGTGGTTGATACTTTTAAACACATCCTGCAACATGTTGTGAAGTTCAGGTGATATTTTTCAGCTAGCCAGCATTTCTCTGTGGATGACACCAGGCGTAGACTCACATTCAGAAACAACCTTTTTGATCCCCGTAGTGAGACAAGAAAACAGTTCAGTCATGGCAGCCACTCTGCTCTGTCCAGGCATATAAAGACACAAAATGACCAGTTCAGTTTTCCTAAAATGTAATCATTCAAAAATTCGAATAGTTCTGCAGCTGTGGTGTTGGCTGGCAACAACAGTGCACGTAACAAATCTGCATGCACATCCTCCTGAAAAATATATCGCACAAAAACAACATTGTTGCCTTGTCAACATCGGTAGACTCATCAATGTGAATTGCTTACCATGGTGACTCATTAATCCTAACAATTGTGCCTCAGTATCCTCTGCTATTTCATCAGTTTGTCTAGTTATGCTGTGAACCAAAAGAGGAACACATGACAGCATTTGAACTGCAGCCTCTCCCAAAAGTCCATGACAAATGACCTTAGCAGCTGGCAGGGTCAGCTCTTCAGCAATAGTAAAGGACTTCTTAACTCTACCGATGAGTTAGCCAGTAAGAATGATGCTCTCAGTGCAGACACTTTCCATGAAGTATTGGCCTTCAATAATTGCTTCTGTTCTTCGTGTTCACGGGTTTTTTTTAAAAAACCTCCAAAGGCTTGTCTTTTAATGCAAGGTGCTGGGTCTCCCCATGTGGTGAAGCAGTTTTGAAGGTTTCATGGCTTTGTTGCATAGCTAATCACCACATGTACAAACCTGGCTTGGAGAATGTGAATTACCTGTTGCAGTGAACTCATAGTTAAATAGGACTCTTGGTATTTTCTTGGAAATGCAGCTTTCTTTTTGTTGGCAGTCTTAGAGTCTTCTGCTGTCTCATCATTGGGTCTTTCCCCTTTTTCAAAGAAACTCCCCAGTGACATTTGTTTTTCATTCATTTTGGCTAGGGGTAGCTTGTGGGATTACCAAAGCTGTGACTGAGACAAGTACACAGTGAGGGAAAGAGGTGTGGATAGAAGTGGCAAATAAAGGGCAGGTCAGGCATGGATTAAAATAAGTGTCAGGTTCTGACTTAAAGCCTGCCACCAGGTACACCTGTACAAGTGAAGTACAACAGCTCACTTGCCACTATAAAGCCTGCCACCAGATGCAGCTTAATGGTCACTTACCACTCACTTAAAGGGTTTCAATATGAGTCAATAAGGAATTGGTTTATTATGGTCCCTGTGCAGTCAGCCCTCTCTGCTAATGTTCATCTGTATTTGCAGCCGCTCCCCAGCACTAGCATCACCACCTCAGCTCCACCTCAGATCATCAGGCATTAGATTCTCATAAGGAGCACACAACCTAGATCCCTCACATGAGCAGTTCACAGTGGGGTTCATGCTTCTATGAGAATCTGATGCCAACACTGATCCGACAGGTGGTAGAACTCAGGAGATAATGCGAGCAATGGGAGCAGCTGTAGATATAGATGAAGCCTGTCACTCACTTCCTGCTGTGTGGCCCAGTTCCTATAACAGTCCATGGACATAACCCTCACCAGCCTGTGGCCTGGGGGTTGGGACCCCTGATTTAGAAAACTAAAGGCTTCATGAATACAGAGAGACTGGTATGAGTTTAATCTGAAGAATGGGTTGGATTAAATAGATAAGAAAGGAGAAAAGTAGTTTCAGTGGGAAAAAATTGGGCAGTGCACAAAGGTGGAAATGAATGTGTGTGTGAGGGTGGCATTGCCTGGAGCTGCTTGCACGCAGAGGAGAGATCAGTGAGTATTGACTATAAATATGCTTCTAAATGAAGTGAAACCTTCAGAAAACCTGCGATGAAAGCCTGGTCCTGAATTTACTTTTGATCCGTCTTAAAGATCTCATAAAACTCAAACCTCAGCTGAACTTTAAAAAATAAATATTTTGTAATAGAGTATTTACTGGCATTCAGGTATTTTCAAGCACTAAAGTCATTGCCAGAGATATTCCGGCTTAAACTCAGGCTGTTTAAATGCATTGGAAAGAGATTTAGATAGTCTTTTATGTTTGGTTTAGACTTTTTTCCCCCAAGGGAAAAATAGAAAAGTATAGCTATGGGTCTTGTGTAAACAAGAGCATAATTGTCATATCTCCATCTGCTAGATGGCTGTGTTTCATTCATTGTCTGTAGTCAGTGAACTTTAGAGATAATTCCTTCTTGCCTTAGAGCAACAATGAAACTCAATAGATAAGGACCACCATAACTCAGACATCAAAGATCATATGAAAACATTTTCTGAAAAACTTAGATCTTTTTTATGTTATATCAATTTTCCTGGGTAAATATTTCAGCTCTAACTGGACTTTTTAAAAGATTTATTTTATTGTTTTTGACAGAGAGAGAGAGAGAGAGAGACAGAGGAAGGGGAGACAGATAGGAAGGGGAGGGCCCAGAGCAGTCTTCATAGTTGCATGTCATTTCTACATGCAACTATGTTTTCTACATAGTTTTCTAAGTTTTCTACATAGTTTCATTCCACAGGTGGGCTCTGGGCTATGCAGGGCAGGAACTGGCCGGGGGGCTCCCGCATGGGAAGCACACATGGAATGGGAGCCAAACTGGGGGCCTCCTGCATAGGAAGCTCACCCTGGTGAGATCCGAACTGGGGCACACCCCAGTTAAGCATATGGGTCCACATGGGCCAGGCCTGGAACTCGATTCTCAGACCCTGGGGCTGCAAGGCGAGTGCTCAACCTGCTGAGCCATCCCGGCTTCCCCTACCTGAACTTTTCAAATATTAATAAATAATGCATAGAAATTAGAAGATTCATGGAAGTATTCATATGAAAGTAAAAACTTGAGATAACTTGGTGATATTTCTACATATTTTTATGGTGATATTCTATACATTTCTACAAAGTTGTTAGTGTTTTATAAATTTCGTATCTTACTATATTAATACATACACATTTCATTTTCTAAGATGACGCAGAGATGGATTTTTTAATGGTTATCTAATGCTGTGTGATATACTTTGAAGTAATTTAACCATTTCTCTGTGTTTGGACATTTAGCTTGTTTCCTAAATGTGTGTGTCTATTACATATTTAAACTGAGGAGAAATGTGTTTGCCCCAAGGTAGGTTATATGATCTGCTTATGCAATGTGCAAGCAGAAAATGAGATGCCAGAGGGTTGTTCTTCCTTGTTTGTTTGTACCAGTACTTTCTCTTGTTTACATACATTTTAGCCTCCATGCCATTTCAGAAGCTTTATTTGTCTCACTCACTCCTTGGTTTGGATAAGGTTTAAATATAAGATCCATCTGTGAAACATATTGTACAATCACATTGAAGGCTAAAAACCCATTTTTAATTAAAACTTTATTCAGCACTCATGGTTGACTTTGTCCTGTTTTTATTATGAAACACTTAAGTCTTCTTCCTAAAACACATATGTCTTGTACGTTTCAAGATGGTCCTTGTTGCTCATGAAGAACTCATTTCTTTATGCTGTCAGCTCACTGCCATATGTTCTGACTGTTCATTTTGCTTCCCTTTCTGGCATTTGTGTAGGCAACATCTTGTATGTAATGCAAGTTTGTTTATTCCCTTCTCTTTTATAGAACTTGTCAGAAAGTAAAATGGCAAACTGGAAACATTGACTAATTTTCTGGCTTGTTAGGTTATTTGTTATTATAAAGGATGTAACCTTTCTTAAATTCCTAATGTTTATAAGAGATGAAGAGATAACGTGTCCAGTGAAGTCTAGCCAGATGTAAATAATTACCATTAAGATACTATTGGTGGTATTTTGCAATAGCTCACATTATATAAATTGCAATTCTTTAGTATTTATTTTTAAACCAAATGTGAATATGTGGGGCGGGGGGAAGGAAGTGTAGACATCAGCTTATCCCTTTTATTTTCAGCATCACACCATCAGGCTCTCGTTTGAAAGTGTTTTTGCAGGATTGTCCATACCACGTAAGTGATGTTTGAGATACATACTGTATTTCAAGTTAGGCATAATCAAAAATGAGCCAATTTAAAAAGGAGTGATGCCTAAGTCACTAGTAAAAGCAAAAAGCAAAAAAAAAAAAGACAGGAGAGCCAGGGTTGGTGGGCACAGAGGCAGGAGAAAATGCTGCTTTTGTGTCTGAGGAACAAGAGAAACGCACATCTTCCACTTGATGAGAGGAGTACAAGAGTGGCATTCATTAAACATTTTTGAATGCTATTACTATTCTGTCTTGGAAAAACAGGAAATATCGAGGTACAGAGTCCTGTGGGGACAAAGGGAGGACGTGGTTACTTAGGCTAGAGGGAAGCATGAGTCCAGGAAACTTCACAAACATTTGAGCTGGGCCTTAAAAGATGCATGGAGTTGCAGTGGACAGTTGTCCAGGATGGTGTCGGTGAAGGGAAGAGCTAGAACAAAGGCAGAAGTCACGGTAGTAGAGACAATCTGTCCCGCCATAATCCAGTCTTGTAACTTATGGCAGGGAAGAAGGTTCAGTGCAGTGCAGACTCAGGGCCCTGGTTTCAGTCCTGTCGGGATCATGCACCCACCGTGTGAGTTGGTGGTAAGGTGCTGAGTCATCCCAGGCTTCCATTTCCTCATCTGAAACAATGACATAGCACCTATCCCCAGGAGTGCCAGGTAGCACAGCGGGAGGCATCCTGCACGTGGTACATGAAGGTCTTACCTCTTCAGGTGGGTTGGGAGGACTTAAACCAGATAATGCATATAAGCACTTAGCACGGTGGACGGCACATGGCACTCAATAAACATGAGCTACTGTTCATCAGGCAGCTGTAGTATTAAACCATGAATCCATGTGAAATCCCTCTATTTATAAAGGGTGATGCATCTCTATCCTTGTTAAGCAATCTGTGTGTTGAGATTAATTTGAATACAATGCAAAATGTAATTTGTTTAGTTTGCTGAGCTTCAAATTTGTTGTGAAGGGTGTATACAAAGGCAAACAAATAAACCAAAGCAAAACAGTGCAACAAAAAAATTAAATCCCTCTGAAAAGTTTGGAGTGAGCAATTTTTTTTGTCTATAATCTTGGTTTTTTCAGTTCCTGCCAATGCATAGAAGGCTCAAATGCATTTATTTTTATTAGTAAAGCCTGTCTTCTGTGACCATCCAATGTTTCCATTGGGAACTTTCTCTAGCATAATTTTTGTGACCCTGAAGTTTAAAGAGGTTTGTTTTTTCTTCCCCTTTATGTCCAGAAGCAAGGCTATTTAGAATGGATTAGCTGATTAGAACACCAGACTCAGAAAATGGGACAGCCATGAATTTGCCTGAAGATTCGGAAATGTGGCTGGGGACAATGATTATGACCAGACTTCAAATGTCAGCAAACACTTCAGGGTTGCAGCGGAGAGAAAATAAAACACACAAGGCTTAATGGCTTTTGCTCGGGGGGTCTTGGGGGGCAGCTAGGATGGAATTATTTGCTGAACACATTGATAGTCTTTTTGTTACTTGTCCAACTGAATTAATGGAAGCCTGTTAACACTATTTTGTAAAACAGAAAATAGCCATTAGCTGCTCACCAATCTACATGATCACGCAGAGGTTTGTGATCCGTTGGGATCTGTCTTCAGAGGTTTACTCAACATGGTTGGGGATTATAGTGAAGTCAAAGGAGTTTGGTTAGCTAGTTAGACCATTGTCACAGGTTGGATTCCAACTCTGAGACTGGATGGAGTTTAGTGTGCAGGATGTTTATTAGAGGGTGCCCTGGATCCATACCAGTGGAAGGAAGGCCACAGGATTGGGCAGAGGGAGAAGCTGAGCTGTGATGTAGGCATGATCACAGCTGTGGGCAACCCCATAATGCCTCTGGAGCTAAAATGGCCCATCAGAGTGGTCTCACGTTAGGCTGCGATGGCCATGCCTTTATGCTTATTAGTCATTAGACATGGGCTGGCTTTGGAGGGGTGGGACCTTGGGCAAGGTGGCTATAGCTGAGGCAATCCTTGATGGGGCTGGCAGTTGGAGACCGCCTCACCACAGAACTGCCAACAGCCAGAACAAGTCCCTGCTGCCTCAGCACCACCCCCTTCAAGTTCTGTCATACCATATGTGACCCAAACCAATTCCCAGAAGCCTGACTGGACAAAGAAGTCTCAACCTCTCTCTTCCCCTGCTCCCCCCACAAAGTGTACAAATCAGTGGCATTGAATACATTCACAATGCTCTGTACCTACCACTACTACCCACCCCCAAAACTCTCATCATCTCCAACAGGAACTCTGTACCCGTGAAACAATACATCTCCCTACCCATCACCCACCACCCTGTAACCTCTATTCTACCTTGTGTCTCTGTGAATTTGCCTATTCTAAGTACATCATATAAGTGGAATCGTAAATATCTGCCTTTCTATGTCTGCCTTATTTTACTAAGCATAATATTTTCAAGCCCACCCATGCTGTAGCACACATCAATATCTCATACCTTTTTATGGCTGGATAATATTGCAGTGTGTGTGTGCCCATTTAGTTCAGTCATTCATCTGTTGATGGACTCTCCCTTATTTCTTTCCAGTGATATAGCCAACAGCCTCCGAAGTCTCCATTCCTTAGCTGCCTCTGACCTTTTGTTCTCTTTCTGTTGCCGTACTGACCTTTCTAAGAAGCAGTAAGATGACCCTTGGATGTATTTGTTGCCCTTGCTCACTGTTCCCAACCCTGTCCCATTCTTGGTTGTGCCATGGTACCCAGTTCACAGTGGCTTTGTTGCCTTTAGCGTTGTCTCCACCCCCTCCTTCCAGCTGATGTGCTTTATACACCTACACACCTGATGCTTCAGCCACACCAAAATCTCACTCTATCCCCTTGAGGTTTTTATTTTATTTTATAATTTGCTTGTCTTGCTTTGTGATCTTCCTTCTGCCTGGGAAATCGCTCATTTCATTTTTCCACACAGAAATCTATACTCACCCTGCAAAATTAAAGTTAAATTCATTTCTGTGAAGCCCTCCCCAACTCTACCAAGTAATTTGTTGCTCCTTTCTCTGTTTTCCCAAAGTGTTCTTCCTACCTCTAATTTCAGTTCTTACTGCAAGGTACTGCAATAACTTGCTTGCTTGCCTGCCTTTATTTATTAGATTGGCCTTTGCTTGGTCTGTACATTTTTTGCACGTTTATTCCATGTGCCTGGAAACTAGTAGTAGTCACAAAAGGAGGAGAGGCCTGCAGGTGGAGTCAGGACTCTGGGTTCAAGGACCCACCCCACTCCTGAGTGGCAGGCCTTGGGCTCGTCATTGCACCTCTCTGAGCTCATGCCTTTATTTGTAAATAACCCAACCTCCTAGAGTGGTATTGAGAACTAAATGAGATCATTGGTGTAGAAACGTTCTTTATAAAGTAACTGAGGTTGTTTTTTTTTTCTTTTTTCTTTTTAATATCAGTTTTTGGGGAAGCTGAGATGGCTCAGAAGGTTAAGCACTTGCTTTGCAGCCTTGGGGACAGAGGATCAAATCCTGGCCCTGGCCTGTGCAGACCCATATGCGGAACTGGGGTGTGCCTCCCATGTGGGAGGCCCCCAGTTCAGCTCGCAGCTCATGGGGGTGTGCCTCCCATGCAGGAGGCCACTAGCCCAGTTCCCACTCTGTGCAGCCCCCGCCCACTTGTGTGGAATGAAACCATGTTGAAAGCTAATGACGTACGACTATGGAGACTGCTCTGGGCCCTCCCCCTTCTCTCTGTCTATCTC
Organism: Craseonycteris thonglongyai; assembly: GCA_004027555.1. NCBI lineage: Eukaryota > Metazoa > Chordata > Mammalia > Chiroptera > Craseonycteridae > Craseonycteris > Craseonycteris thonglongyai. Next base: position 10,522 of record PVKE010018011.1, read on the forward strand.
TGTCTCTGTCTGTCAAAAACAATAAAATAAATCTTTAAAAAATATTTATCAGTTTTATTAGTTTTCAGAGCTTGCTTCAGCAGCACATATACTAAGATATTAGCCTTCATATGCTCTGATCCCAGATCAATTTATATTTCTGCAGAAAGTTCCCAGTTTTGTGAATTATTACTTTTTTAAGAATAAATGACAAGTAGTAGGGAATCAGGGGTCCTCAAACTATGGCCCGTGAGTCACATGCGGCCCGCCGAAAACATGTATCTGGCCCGCCGGGTGTTTTTGCCGCCGCTGCCTGTCCTGCTTAGCAGCCGACTCGTCCCAGGCCCGCAGTGCGCATGTGTGGACATGCTGAGGGACAGTGAACTGGCCCCCTGTTTAAAAAGTTTGAGGATGCCTGGTTGAGTTATTTTCACATTGTTTGTATAAGTGTTTGGCAATGTAGAGATGCAATTTAGGCAATAAAAGAAAGAATTTTTTAATCATCAGTGTTGGCCAATGGTGGATCCTCTGTCTCAATAGGTAGTAAGTTCCCCATCATTAGAGGTATACAAGTGGAAGCTGGCTAGCCTTACCTGTCACGGAGGCTGTTCAGAGAAATTTTGACCTTGACTCAGGAGCAAAAGAAGGCAAACCAATTGACTCCTGAGGTTTCTTCCCATTCTGAACGTATACAATTCTAAACCTGACAAACCAGACTGAGAAATGGACCAAGGCTTTTGTATTCTATTCAGGGGATGAGGTATAATGGTGGGGGTTATTTTTTTTTCTTCTTTAAGTGAAAGTTGTAGATTTTATGTAAGATCACAGTAAAAAAAATCTGACATTTCTACTTCATGAGTCTAGAAGAAAACTGAGATTTGATTTTGAAATAGGAAAGTAAACTGTCACTGTACCATTTCAGTCTCTAGGGCTTATATTTATATATAACTTTAAACATGCTCCTCTCTTTTCACCCTGGAGAAGAAGAAATGACAGTCATCGTACTTAGGGCTGGAAGTCTAGAGAGACACCAGTTCTAGGTTAATGGAAAACTGATGCAGTTTCGCCTGGCCTCCCACACACTGTCCACCCCCTCCTAACCGATGTGAACTCTCACACTCAGGGACACAGCTACGGGCCTCCCAAATTAAATTGAGTGCTTTTGTGATCCCAGCTCAACTGTAAATCCCTCTTAAAAACATTTCTTTGTGGTATTTTTAAGAGCACTGTTTGTTTTTAAACATTGTCTTTTCACAGTCCAATATTATTTCTTAATGTTGTTACTGCTCACGGCAAACCCATTTCAATTCTCTGAAAACTCCTTTTGCTGTTTTCCTGTTTGTGCCGTGTCCACTCAAGCGTGCTGGCATGTGGCACCCACCCCTGCCCCAAGGAAACAAATGTGGAAATGAATCCGAGCACACAGCGTCGGCATTGGAAGGCTCCCTAGACTTCATCTAAGCTAATTCAAACCTTTGCAGCCCCTCATTAAGGATGATGAAGCTGAAGTATGAGGAAGTGGGTGTCACAAAGCAAGTTGTAGCCAAGTTCAGCCTGGACATGAGCACTTTCAAATCTAAAAAGACTCTGTGAGTTTGGTTTCCCCAGAAGCAGTCCATGAAACGAGATGCATGCACAGTAGCTCATGTGGGAGGCGATCCCCGGAATCACCAGCAGGAGAACGAGGGGTTGAGAGCAGGAAGGGAAGGCGGCTATTCAGGATGTGGTCATGAGCCGGCTAACTACGAGCAACCGGGCTCCGTCCCCTAGAACCTCTGGAAATGGTTTCGATTTAACAGGGGTGTCCAACCTGTAGTTTCCCTGGGTCACATTGGAAGAATGGTCTTGGGCCACACACAAAATACACTAACACTAACGGTAGCTGATGAGCTAAAAAAAATAAAAAAATAATCTCATAAAGTTTACAAATTTGTATCGGGCTGCATTGAAAGCCGTCTTGGGTGCACGCAGCCCAGGGGCTGCGAGTTGGACAAGCTTGGTTCAAGCAAGGCCCTGAGTCATCTCACTTGAGGGACAAGGGCCTAGTAGTACTCAGGTGAGTACTTGTCTGTCACTAGCAGAGGGCTGCTCCCAGGCCCTGAACACCCCAGCACTTCCAGCCTGTTTGATGTAGGGAGCCCAGCGTTCCTGTGCATCCAGATGAAACCCTCAGCAGAGGCGGACTATCAGCAAAAAGTCCCCAACACACAAAACTGGTAAGTGCCTAGGACACCTGGGTGTCAGCCCCTGCTACAGTCAAGTGCTCATTCTCTCCACCCCTGGTCAGTAGCCTCACTGCCTGAGAGGCGGGAGGCTCCGAAAACATGATTGGTAAAGGAAAAGAAACACATAGGACTGATCTGCCTCGGGTGACTTCTAGAAAACTCCTATTCATCCTCCAAAGTGCAGCTCCAGTATGAGCTTGTCTGCAATGCTCTTTCCTGATGCCTCAGGACAAATAAATGGCTCCCCCTCCCCCACTCCCACTTGCTGGTCCACCTTTGCTCTGACAGTGCGTGCTGTGCTCGCTCTAGACGTCGTGCCTCCTTGCGTGCCCATCTCACCTGCTGCTGGTAGTGATAACAGCTCGTGTTTGCGGAGTGCTTTCATTATATGTGCCATGTGCTGTTTTCAATACTTTATATGGGGGAAGCCAGGATGGCTCCGCAGGTTAAGCGCTTGCTTTGCAGCCCCAGGGTCTCAGGATCAAACCCTGGCCCCAGCCCGTGTACACCCATATGCTGAACAGGGGTGTGCTCCCAGTTCAGTTCTTGCCAGAGTAAGCCTCCAATGCAGGAGGCCCCTGGCCGGTTCCCACCCTGCGCAGCCCCACATCCACCTGTGTGGAATGAAACTACGTTGAAAACTGATGACGTACAACTATGGAGACTGCTCTTGGCCCTCCCCCCTTCTCTCTCTCTCTCTCTCTCTCTCTCTCTCTCTCTCTCTCTCTCTCTCTCTCTCTGTCAAAACAATAAATCTTACCGTAAAAAAAAACCAAAACTTTATATGACTTAACCCATTTAATCCTCTCAACAGCTCTATGAAGTAGCAGTTGCAATTGCCATCTCCATTGGTGTAGAACAGACCGTGAGAGAGAGATGAAGCCACTCCCCCAACCGCACAGCCAGCCAGTGGCAGAGCTAAGACGGCTTCCACAGGTTCAGGCTTCCAAGCAAGTCCCTGCTCTGAACCGCCGCCCAGAACAGCCTCTCTGGCTGGGGTAACGAAGGGGCCCACAGACTGAACCCTGGGGGTATTTCTAGCACGGCCTCATGCCAGGCTAGGACACAGTGTAGAGAACCATACAGGTAGATGACACAAGACTTGCATTTACAAAGATCACTGTCACTAGAGGGCAGAGAGTGGATTGGAAGAGGAGAGACTGAGACCAGAGGAAACAGCCAGGAGTCCTGCAACAAACCAGGTAAGAGGTGACCGAGCCCCACACTTAGCACGAACCTCCTCCCTGAGCTGACGGCTGCTGACCTCCACACCACAGTACCAGTCACTCCCCCCACAGGGCAGGGCCCCACTCACAATGCGCACGCGGTGCCCTGGCCTCGAGGTTGGGGGCGGGGGCGGGGGTGCAGTCTGAGCTCTGGCTGCCACCCGTGAGCCCCTGGGGAGGACTCGTGTACCAGGTAGGAAGGGCGCTTGCACAGAACAGACGGCTGGGCTAGCAATGGCCCTGCCCGCCTGAACCTCCAGTCCAGACACTCCAAACTACCTTTTGTTTCCCAATTGTGTCGTGCTTTGTCCCCACCTCTGTTTTGACTGTGTGGGTTTCCTCTGCTCTTGTCGTCATTCATGAATTCATTCCTTCATTTATGTGCGCAACACAGATGGTTAGTACCCACTGTATGCCAGGTGTTCTAAGTAAGGGAGGCACGGTGGGGGAGCTTACAATCTAGGGAAAGAGGAGTATTCATGAAATAATACTTCCGTGAAATAATGACACTGTCTCTGAAAGTGCACTCAGGGGACCATGAGATTACATGTTGGGTGCTGGGACCTGTGTGCTCTGGGAGGCAGGTGGCCCTGGTAAGTTTGTCACTGAAACAATATGGCTTCCCTTCAGGGGTGGCGAACCTTTTGGCGATTGAGTGCCAAAGTTTATGAAATAAGAGTATACTCGCTCGACTCGCGTGCCATCCCATCGAGTGAGATAGAGGTATCGATTATTTTTATGTCTATAAGAGGCATAGGATGTTTTTATAACAAAAAACAATTCCGCGTGCCAAAATAATTGCTTCGCATGCCACTTTGGGCACGCGTGCCATAGGTTTGCCACCCCCGCCTTAGGCTGTGCCTGGCTTCTCTGCTGAGAAGTGAGGAACCAGGAGACACTAACCAGGGAAGGAGGGGGGGGAAGGAGAACGGCCGCCCTGCGGTGCTACTGTGTCTAGCAGCATGCTCCCGGAGTCTGCAGGTTCATGGTCTGACCAGACGTCGCGTCTCCAATGGACAGAGAACAACAGCACTGTCCTGTTTCAAACAGTAGGTACGGTCAGCCTAGCTAGAGGGGAGAGGTCTGGAACCTGGATGAGACTCAGCATAAAGGGAGTGGGAAACCGAGGAGGAGGGCCCCCATGGAGGAGGACTGGGGAGACTAGAAACCATCAGGGTCCATGGGACTGAAGGCGTGCGAGTTCTCATAGCAGGCGGCTGAGGAGCTTTTGAAGATAGGGATGCTCAACGCTTAATTCTAAATTATGCTTCTGTGGTTTAAACACTTTCCCCTCCCCAAACCTGCAGTACCATTAGTTGCACACAAATGCCTATGGTGGTGTGGGGGGAAATCAGGGGAGAAAACTGAGTTCACAGGAAGGGTCAGCGGGGAGAAATGAGGATGTGAGGTGACACAGATGAGGTCAAATGGTCAGTGGACACAGAACTTTGGAAGCCACAGCGACCAGAGGTATTCAGAGAATCAGCTGTATTTAGAGCTTAAAGGACTAGAATTTTATTTGTATGCAGTTATGGTAAGTGATTAGCATGAAGTGATGATCAAAGGCAGCATTAAAGAGCCGATGAGACGGGGGCAGCCGAGGCAGGAAGACAGATGAGGGACATTCTCATCTGTGTCTGGCAACGGAACGCGGCTGTGGGTTCTCTCTAGACATCTGAGACTCAGTGTAAACACCTGAAGGAGATTTGTCCCCACCCGCTGGCTGGCTCCCATGTCACGACCAGGCCAGCCACAGCACACAGCTTACCAGACCTCGGAGAATGGCTTACTCAGCATTAACCGAGTCCCTGAACGCCTGTTGCTCTCCGGGTCACTCGGCCCTTGCCCCTTGGAAGACTCACCCAGTTGGGAGGCATCACAGTACAGTGATGGGTGCTGCCGCTGAAGCTGCCCCAGTGGCTGTGGGAGCGGGAGTGGTGGTGACCCAGTTTGGGGCATCAGCCGCTTCCTGGAGGAGGGACAGGGAAGGCAGCTGCCTGGCAGGCAGCAGGAGAGGGGCACACCCCCCACTGCAGTGGCACCTGGGCTCTCCATGCTGGGCCTCTGCAGGGCTCCCCCTAAGCATGGGGCCGCCTGCCTCAGTTCCTCTTGTTTCCAGCAAGTCGTCCCTCCAGCCGGACCCACAGCGTCCCAAGGCTGTGGACACTTCGGATGTGTTTGTGTTTGCGCGGGAGAATGGGAAGAGGCAGGATCTGAGCAGTAGCCAGGACAGTCCCTGTCCCCAGCGCTCCCTCCCTGAACACCGTGTTACCACGCTGACATTCCACCCCGGCCCCTCACTCCCTGGCCACCGTGTGGAGCGGCCGATGGAAGTGTAAGGTCCTTCTGGGTCGGTGGCTGCTGGAAATTGATGACGGGATTGGGAACTAGAGAGGCAGGGGGACAGGGGGAAAGGAAGGGACATGGGTGAGCAAAGATGCGTACGGCTTTCTGCAACTTCCTTGCCATCTCTTGTGCTCTCTGCTTTTTACCCTCCGGTGCTTTTTACACACGCTGAGTGGATGCTCCTGAGGGGACTCACCAAGAGGGTGGCCACAGTGCTCTGAGGTAGGACTTTAAGGCAGTGCAGTGGGAAAAGAGGCGGAGTCAGGAGACCATGCGAGTCCCGCTGTGTGGCCCTGAGCAGACCCAGTGCTTCTCGGGGCCTCCGTTTCTCCACTGGCCGTGTGCAGGCGGGCCTAGGGGCCCTCGGGCGCTCTCATCTCAGCCTCCGTGGTCTCCAGTCTGGACAGCAAGGTGGGAGGAAAGCCTGTCTCTGGGGCCGGGCCGTTGTGGGCTGTGTTTCCTCCGTGTCAGCTGGAGCCAGGCCTGCGGAGTCATGCGAAGTAGCCCCAGAGGAAGACGTTGATGGCCAGCAGGAGGACAGCATTGACGTTGCAGACGCTTTTCCAGAGCGGCTCCTCCTCAATGCTGGTCAGCTTCTGCTCCACGGCCGCCTTCTCTGCGGGGCTCAGGGCGTGCTCCGGGCTCCCGGAGAGCCCACAGAACCAGCCCCAGAGCAGCTTTCCCCAGGACCTGCGTGCGGCTGAGGGGCAAGAGCCAGAGGGGGGAGGAAAGCAGGAGGGCAGAGGCAAGACAGAGTCAGAAAGGAGAGGGATGAGCGAGCAGGGGAAGGCGAGAGATGGTGAGAAACCAAAGAGATGAGGTGCACAGGAGGGGGAACATGCACCCATCCACGTAGCCCTTTCTGCAAGCCACAGACCGGGTGCTGAGTGGGGACGGAGCTCGGGCCCTGGCCAAGCATCCAGTCAGCCATGGAGCAGGAGCATCTCAATGCTTGTGGCGGGGAAGGGGATGGGGGGGTATGCTAAGGGGTGAGGATAATTCAGAACACGTGCCCTGCATAGGACGCAGGGCAGTGGGGAGGAGGGAGAATGATCTCACCAGGGAAGGAGGCAGCGGGTGAAGCAGACAGGCTGCTGCAGTGCTGTGGGGAGGGCACTGGGAGGAAGCCCTCGGCTGGGCCAGCTCTGCTGTCACCTGACTAAGGCCACATGCAAATCACTCAGCTTTTCTGAGCTGCAAGGGCTTTCTCCTCTTCCAAGTAAGTCAGAGGGGTATGCCCCGGTCTGCAGGTTGTCTAGTCCATCAAATGAGAATTGAGATTGGGCAGCACTTCATAAGGTTACAGTGCTGGCGCTGTGGGGAGAGGTTCTGGTGGGTGTGACGTTCTGAGTGGGTATGAGGCTGTGCTGGTGCAGACATGGTCTCCCCAGCGTGGAGAGGAGACTGGAAGGGAGCTCAGTGCACTAAAACCCAGGCTTAAAAGAGGTAATGATAAAAATAAACCATTTAAGATTTGGGGGGAGGGGGGAAGGTGATTAGCAAATAGTATATAAAATTAACGTTCATTAAAGAAAGTTTCGTGGAAGTTAACTACAACCCCTTGGACTGAAATGCTTTATTGCCTTAATGGGTGTGGAACTCGGTACTGGGTGAGTTCAATGTGATTACAGGGTTGCGAAGACCCAGGATGCCAGCGAGCCTGGCTTCCTCACTGCAGAGGAGGGGAAAGGCTGGGAGACAGGAAGGTACTATTTGCACAGGCCACAGAGTCACAGAGCTCCACCAGAAGCCACACTATGAATTCAGCACTGCGATCCCTCTAAGCTTTGTCATTTGCAGGCCAGGCCCAGTGCTCTCTTTTGAGCCATTTAGGTAGTTGTTGGTGAGCAACGAATAGCTCAAGACATCTGAACCAGTCTCTAGCCCGGCACGTGTGGACTGCTTTCCCTTTGTAGGACTCAGCATTACACTGAGCCCCGCACAGACGGGCTTGGTCCACCAGCAGCCTGAGAGGCGGCAGCTTCCTCCCCAATCCGGTGCAGAAGCGCTTGCGTGCTGCAGTGCCGCCTCTGCCGGCCCTTTCCCTCCCCCGAATGCCGGGGAGGCATTTCTCTCCTTGAACTCCTTGGCTGACTCAGTGTCTCCTTGGTCCCTTTTGGGAGCAAGCCACCCACAGGGAGCTGGCATATCTCTGCTCCTCAGGGGTTCAGCCCTAGGAGCTGTGCCCTCCCTTCTTCCCTTTGGGAGCTCCCTTCATAGCTGCTTCCCTTCCTCTTTCCTCTCTCTTGGTAGCCGTCTCACCTGCAAAGAGCTTGGGCTCTCAGATGGCTTCTGCCATAAGGTTTATTGGGGCCAGGACCTGGTCTTTGTGATGATGGGTGGGGAGAAGCTATTTTGAGACCCCCAACATCTGGGGCATGGACCACAAAGGTCAGAAAAGAGGTAAGGAGTTACATTTTGCAAAGCAGAGTCGGGGCAAATGATTAGACTAGGACGGGTGACTGAGCTGTTGTGGTTCTGACCTTGGGAGTATGTCACGGATGACGTTTGCCTTTATGGAGAGTTAGTGGACTGCTGGTTTTGCCTGTGCAGCTTGCTCAAGAAGCTCTGAGACTTGGATATTGGTGGGGCTCATATTCTGGAGTCTATGATGCTATTACAGGGCAAGTGGCTGTTAACACAGGCGAAGGATCTCAAGAAAGGCTGGAGGCTCCTCAGACCTCCAGGGAAGCGCGGGCCCCTAGAACCTGGCAAAGACGGGGAGCTGAGTGCCAGCAGTGGGAGTCCAGTAACCGGATCTTCCATAACCTCGCCTGTGCCTTTAACTTGCTGTGACTATTAAAGCACAACAGACGCAGGGAATGGAACGAAGCACTTTTGAGGTGCTGATGGAGCACTGCCCAATCCAATGGGAGAGCACAGTGACTGTGCTCCCAACTCTCCCAGGCACAGGTGCCCTCTATCTGAGGCAGGAAGTAAATTTAGGTCCTAAATTTTATTACATTTTTAACTCAAAACAAGGGCCAGAAAAATTGATTTGGGGCTTGAATGTGTAAACCGATTTAACTGTTTTGACTACGTTTTCCTTGGGAATTTCGTACTTTGGGAACTCTCTATGATGTCATTATATTGGAATATCTTAACATTAGTTCATCACACTACAGGAAGGTAATGGCTGCATTATGTCTTCCATCAATTTTCAACTGTAGATACTGTGTGGCCTTGAAGTACGCGTAAATCAGACACTGTTCTAACCCATGTAAGAACGTGGCCTGTCAGCAGCTCGAGGATGCCCATGGGAAAGGTGATGCCCTCGTGAGCACAGCGCTCTCGGGACACACAGCTGCTCTTGTCTCATGAGGGATGACCATGCTTCTATGTCACTATAGGCAGAATTGTTAAACCCCATGGGGGAAAAGTACCGGTAAGTAAAATATGGTGGTGGAAGGGGGGCTATTTCTTTGTACCTGATGTTTCCTTCCATGTGGAAGGCACTCAATTAGTGTAACACCCTTGGGTTTTCTGCCCTTCGATTCATTTGACTCAGGGGAGGTGAAGGGACTTCCCTGTTAGTAGATTCAGGAAGAATCAAGAGGGCATTCTTGGCTCAGTTCCTCCCACCTCCCCCTTGGCAGTGCAGTGCTCACAAGGCTAGGTGACTGAGGAGTCCCTCTGTCGAATGCTGGGGTTCAGTATTAAGAAGAGCACTTCGCATGGATATAGACCAAGTCTTTCTGCCTATACTTTACCAGGGATGGGGGCAATGCTTTGGCTCCCATCTGCCTTACTTGTCTTATGTCCTGAATAGTATAATAGCCATGTGGGAAGAAAGGAGAGGTGATATATTTTGGGACTCTCTCAGAGACTCCATCCCAATGACCCCCCAAATGGGGTCTTTGGGGACTCATGACCGAGTGTCTGCCCCCATCGCTTCCCAGCATGCCCTCAGCCTACCTCCGTGCTGCTCCCGGGCCTGGCTGGAGTTCTGTGCTCCTCCACCTCCTGCAGGGGGTTCCCCAGATGGCATCTCAGATATGCCCGAGGTGCCCTCCTGGGCCTCCTTGTCCAGCTCCAAGCGGGGGTAGTTCCGTGTCCACCATGTCAGGCGAGCGAGCTGGGGAGAAAGAAAATGCGGTCCTGCCTCTGTTACCTTTGGAAGGGAGTCCTGCTGTAGACCTGTCAGTCAACGCAGCATGGAATGTTGGGAACCAGCACAGGGCTGGGAGGCCCTGGCTTCCTGTGCTAGGGCTGCCCTCGGAGTGTGGTCCTTCTGCACTTTTTCTCGGTAGAGGAACTGCTTGTGTGGGTATCTGTTTCCCCTCGAGGACAGTCCCATTCATCTTTGTAACCCCAGCACAGGGCCTGGCACATAGTAGGTGCTCACTGAGGAATTTTCCAATGCAATGAATTGCTTTTCAGTTGGGAATCAATAACCCAATCAGCTTCCCCCTCCCCAGGATAAAACTCAGTGGTGGAATTCCAGGTGCTGGGGTGGGGTGGGGGGGGTTCTTGGGGGAGGTGCAGCATGAGCACCCCACTTGCCTTTTCCTCAGGGATAGGAGTCGTACACAGGCTGACAGTGATGATGGTGAGGGCAGTGAAAGCGCAGAGGACAAGTGCAAAGTAGAGGTAGTGCAAGTCCTTCAGCACAGCTGGCCTCCGGTCCGCCTCCCCGCAGGCTGGGACTGGGTACGAGAACTCCAGGATCATGCGCAGAAGCCCCAGGGCCAGACCCAGCATGAGGCCCCAGAAGGCTCCCTGTGGAGAGAGGGCAGACAGGGCAGGGGTGAGCTCTGGGTCGGAGGCCCTAGGAAGCGAAAGCCACTCTGCCCCAGGCCTCGCTCCCACTGGTTGGTTAGTGTTTGCAAGTGCATCTGAGTGAGTTTCCCATCAGTGCTGCGGCTTTGTCCGAACTTCAGGGCAAGGCAGAGTCGGGGGCGGGGCCGGGGAGGCAGGTGTACTGGAGAAAACATAGGCTCCAGGGTCAGACAGACCCAGATTTGGATCCCGGTTCCATTTCGGAATAACCATAACGGTGGCTCAACCTCCCTGACTCAGTTTTCTCACATGCAATGATAGGACAGATTACTAAGTATAGATGCTTAGTGCTCAACTAGGATGCAACATGCTTTTGTAACAAGCAGGGGACACTAGGATCCCCTTTCCCAACTTTGTTGTGATAAGTTAGAAATGAGTACAGACATCTACCTCCCTTTTGTTGCTTCTATTTCCTCCCTGTCTTTTGCCTTTCTTTCTTTTTTAACAAAAGAAAAGCTCTGGTACCTCCCATATCTTCTTTACAGCATATCCCTAACCTACTCGTCTACCTGTTCCCTGTACATGGCAGATGACTTGCACGTTCATAAATGAGATGCTATTCCTGATTTCAAAAATCCTGGAATGAGCAGAAACATCCGGAACTTACCTGAGCCCTGCTGGGCACCGTGGTGGTCAGCGGGGAGGTCAGACCTCTGCCCACAGTGGGCACAAGTGCACACCCTGCTTTGTTCTCCATTGGGGGAGGGGTTTCTCTAATCTCCTTTGCAATGACCTTGAGCTCTCACGTAGCTCCTGTGGAGTCCTGTCCCGGATGTCCCTGACCTCCACAAGGTATAGCCAGCAGAGTGGAGCCTTTTCTAGGCTGTTCTGAGGGGTAACCAAGCTTCTGGTCCTGGTACCTCTAGCTCCTCCCAGGCTTCTGTTAGATTTCAGTGCAGTTTCACGAATGATGCTCATGCAGGCGCCTCTGTAATGCTTGGCTTCATCATCATCATTGCTTTTATTTTGCCTCCATATAAAACCTTATAGCGCTAGAGACGAAACAGACCCTGTCTTGGGCTTTCACACACACTGCTCCTCCTGTCTTGAACGCTCTCCCTCTCCCATTAATCCTTTGGGTCTCAGCTCAGATGTCACTTCATTGAGAAAGGCTCCTGACACCCCCCCCCCCCCCAGTGTCCCATAGGCTAGGTGCTCCTGCTCCTTACGCTCCTAGCAGCCGTTATACTTTCTTATCGCTTTTTGCATCATCTTTCCTCCCAGCTGGGCCCAGCAATGGCAAACCTATGTGCACCTTGTAAACGTGGCCTCCCAGAGCCTTCCTAGTAGGCTTGATAAATGTGGGTTGAATGAATAGGTGAATCTAAAGCTGATGCTATGGATGGGGGAGGGAAGCCTGGAGGGGCAGTTAGTGTTCCCAAGGTCACAGAGAGAGACCGGGCTATGGCCCTACCCGCACTCCCAACTCCGTGGTGAACTGGGGGAGGCGCGGGCTGCTGCACTCACAGGCTCTGTGACCCTCTTGCAGAAGATGGCGAGCAGGAACAGCGCGGTGACAGGGGGAGCCAGGTAGCTGGTGACAGACTGGATGTAGTCAAACAGCTGCCCGCTGTTGGAGCTTTGGATGATGGGGATCCAGAGGATGCTGATGACGACCAGGAACACCACAAACACTCTGCCAGGAGGACACGGGGTGCTGTGAAGGGCGTTCGGGGCACCACGAGGAGCGCTCGGGGCGTTGTGAAGGGGGCACAGGGCACTGTGAGGAGGGCTAAGGGCACCATGAGGGGAGCAAGGGCACCATGAGGAGGGCTCGGGGCCTGTGAGTGGCGCTCAGGGTGGCAGGCCATGGGGTGATGCAAAGGTGATACTCAGAGACCAGGAAGGGAAAGGGAGGCGAATACCAGACCGCAGAGTCAGAGAATGCTAGGAGACCAGAATCCCAAAAAGCTGAGATTTCAGGATTTTAGACCACAAAACTCCAAAATATCAGAATTCCAGCACCCATGAGACCCAGAATTTTTGAATTTGGTGCCTTGGAGGTCACGTGGCCCACCTGCTCTTCAGGGAGGAATCCATACCTTTTATCCCCCCCCCCCCGCAATGGCCTCTGGTCCTTGCTCAGGATGGCCATCCTTCTCTTTCACCCCACACCCTATGCTGAACAGCCCCCTTCTCCAGGAGGGCGCCCAGTTCCGGACACCTCCCTTCTCTTGGCTCCTCCAGCTCTACCCCTCCTTCCCTCATGGTGATATTTAACTCAGAGAGAGACCCCACCTTTATCTCCTGACTCCCACTTAATTGATCCTGCTCAAGCCCCCGAGTCCTCAAAGCACTCTCTTTGTGTGATATTGCAGGTATAGGACCAAGTTGAAGAAAAACTTTTCTTGGCCATGTTGGGTGCAATATTGAATGTGCCCAGCAGATGACACCAAAACCCCACTAATTGGTAAAATAAATATCAGTAAAACCAGTTAAGAGTGCAGATATCAACCAAAGTGTCCTCTGATAGATGGCTGGATAAAGAAGTTGTGGTACATTTACACAATGAAATACTACTCAGCGATAAGAAAAGATGAAATACAGCCATTTGTGACAACACGGATGGACCTTGAAAACATCTTATTAAACGAAATAAGTCAGAATGAAAGAATCAAGAAACATATGACCTCACTTATAGGTGGAATATAAAACTGAAAGGAACAAAGAAACAAAAACTCATGGACACCGTCAATAGATTAGTGGTTACCTGAGGTAAGGGGGGAGGTGGGTGGGAGAGATGGGGTGGGGGGAGTAGGGAGGGGGAATCAAACACACAGTGATGAAAGGTGAGCTGATTCTGGGTGGTGAGCACATAATGCGATGTATAGACAATGTCATGTAGAATTGTACACTGGAAACAACGTAATTGCTATCAATTAGTGTCACCCCAATAAATCTTACAACAACAACAAAGAGTGCAGATATCAAAGGACACTCCTTTAGAAAAGTCTGTGCACCTGTCCTCACCTCGCCTTTTCCTCCCAGTTCTCTCTCTCTCAGTCCCCACTAGATCAGTAGCTACCCCAGGGGCCGCCCTGCTGCCCATCCCAGCCTCCTGGCACAATGTGCTTCACTCAGATCCCAGGGCTGGGGCGCATCAAGGGGCAAGCCATAAGAATCCATTAGGCAGATGGGGACAAAGGACATCGTGGGAAAGAAGAGTGTGGAGGCAGGGAGATGGAAGCGGGCAAGTTCTCTAAACTCAAGTACTCTGTGCCCCAAAGGGAAAAGGAACACATTAGCCCAGAAACCTCAGCTCTAGAGCCTTAAGTAACAAAGCGAAGATTTCATACAGGGCTCCTTAACCCCATGGAAACGACACATCCCCAGCCTAGGGAGCAAAAGAAAAATTAGCCCCAAGTTATACTTTGAAAAGCATAAAACTGACACCTACAAGATAAAGCTCAAACGCTTTAGCTTGCTATTCAAGGCTCTGCATCCTTTGGAGACAGACTTCCTGTCAATACCTGCACCGTGCAGGTCCTGCAGTGCATTCACCACCTGTGGTCCTGCCTTTCTCACCGAATTGTGCGCACCCTCAGGGCCGGGCCATATCAGTCATCCCTGTGTCCCCAGCACAAAGGTATGATGCAAGGTGGGTGCTCGGGGTGAGACCGGTAGAGTAAATTATTATAATAGTCTTTCCGTTATCCTGGGAGAAGAGCCAGCGCTGGTCTGAAAGGCCTTGGGGGTGAGGCGCTTGCTAACTTCTCCCACTTACACAGTACACCTTTCATTTCTCTGTAGCTTCTCTCCTGTACTCAGTTGCCCAATTCCAGGAGAAAGCTGAACAGGCAGAGAAGAGATTTTTTCCCTCCTTATTTTGGAGGCGGGGGACTTCCCTGAGGTCATGGAGGAAGTGGGCGCTAGACCGGGGAGTCTGACTGCCAGTGCCAGGCCCAGCCCCCGCATCTCTGCAGGGCGACCCGGGGCAGGGAGGAGGGGCCCGAGGGGGTCTGCCTCCTGCAGGGGGCACGCACCTGCCCACCACCATCAGCTCCTGCTCTGTTGCCTTCCTGCGGAAGCGCTGCCACACGTCCATGGCGAACAGCGTGCTGCTGCTGTTGAAGATGGAGGTGAGTGAGCTGATGAGGGCGGCCATGATCACGGCGACCATCAGGCCCCGCAGACCTGGGGAGAGACGAGGTCTCCGTGGGCAGCTGGCCGTTGAGGCTGGCTTCTGCCAGGAGCCACGGAGGCCGCAGAGCGCTCAGGAGTCCGGGGTGGAGACGGGGCGGGGGAGGCGCTGGCTGCGGCTCCCACCGACCCAGGTAAGGAATGCAGGGGAGCTAGAGGTTCGGTTCTGGCCTCGCTCTGCCTCTGCCTGGCCCTGCGGCCCTGGGTGGGTCATCCCCCAGCAACACTATTAGGGGGTGAGGTTAGATGGCTTCTGCAACTTTGATATCTCAGTCTGGACTTTGGAGCTTGTAGACACTTGGTTAGTAGGTCTCAGGTGGGGAGGTGGGTGATTGCTAATAATGACGTGTTTTCAGTGTTTTGTACCTTCTTAATTGACATTGCCATTTCAAAGCCCTGGCCTGGGAGGCAGAAACCCCAGATTTGTTTCCTGGTTCTGTAAGTTACTAGCTGTGTGAACTGTGCACTAAGTCCTTCCTTCTAGGGCCTATTTTGCCTCCTGTACCAAGAGAGAATGGGCCCCACTGGTCCCTGAGGTCTCTCTGACTCTGGTGACTGAGCATGTGGAACCATGAGTGCTCGCCCCTGGGGAGATGACTACCCACCTGGCCACCTCAGTCCTCTTCCCTCTCCCTCAGTCCATATCTCCCTGGAAGACTCAAGTGTCCCACACCTAGAGCATCTTGCTCTGGGGCCTTCTGTTTCTTCCTTCGGTTAATATCTTTCTAGCTCCCCTAGCCGACAGCTCAGAGATACCCTAGAGCCCTCCTCTGCTCCCCTCCTGCCACCTACCTCTGGGGCTGCTTTGTCAGAGCTGCCTCCCAAATAAGAAGATTCTCTTCTTATTCTACTGGAGGGAGGGATAACTCAGCTCATTGACTTTCCTTCATAAACCTGCCTTTCTTCTTGGGTCCCTAATCTTAACAGCATAACAAGCCCAAAAGACCTGGGAGCTGTCTTTGGATCCCTCTGTCTTTCTCATTTCTCATCCCTCAAATGCAGTCGGCCATCAAGTCCTGCCAATTCTACCTCACAAATGCCATTTAAAGCTCTTTTCCCTGGTCCAAGCTGCCATCACTACTCACCTGGACCCCTGCAAATCGTCCTGTGCTTCCCCCAGGCTGAGCCCTGCAGGTAGAGTGGTCTTTGTAGAGCATGAAGCCTGTCATGCACATGGGCCTAAAACCCTCGGCGACCCTCCATTACCCTCAGAGTAAACGTTGCGGTCAGAACGAGGTGCGACTGCCACCTCTTCTCCAAGATGGTGTCTTCAGCCCTCCTGCAGAGGAGCCCACACGGAGCCACTTCCAGCTCAGACATCACTTTCTGTCTCCACCCTTGGCCTTGCACGTGCAGCCCCTGCTCCCTGGTGACATTCCCCACACGCCTCTGCCTTTGTCTCAGCTGTTCCTCGGGACTCGGTTCTGTGTCCTCGCCTCTGAGACACTGCCCTCAGCATCCTCCAAAGTGGGTCAGGGGCCTCCTTAGGACCCCTCCGCCCCTCTGTGCCCCCATGCTGGTCACTGCAGTGCACCCCGGAGATGGCATGGAGCCCAAGAGCGTCTCCAGGACCAGGGCACAGAGCAGTGCCCTGCAAGCACCTGTGAAAAGCGTGTGTGTGCGTGTGTGTAGCCGTGTGCGTGCACACGTGTGTCAGCATGTGTGTGTGTGTTGGGGGGTGTGGAGGGGAATGTTTTTATTCCCCTTCCCATCCATGTCTATCATTAATGCAGTCCCTCCTGGGCAGTGGGGGTTGGCGGAGGCTGGGAGGGAGGAGTGACAGGTGGTGTGGGGGACATGGACTCACCGACCGGCATGAGAGCTATGACCAGCTTGGGGTAGGCGATGTTGGAACACCCCACTCGGGCCCCGCAGATCCTTTGGCAGATGTCAGGGTCCACACAGCCCACCTCATCTGCAGAAGAAGTGATGGCGTTTGGAGCAGAATCATCGTGCCTTCTCAGCTTGGCCTAGTATTTGCCTTCTGACCCCACAGGGACATGCTCACTGGTGACTGGCAGGGGCAGGTGGACATCTGGGCACTATCACTCGCTCTGTCAGTGAAGTTCCTGACCGTCTAGTACCCTGAAAAGCCTGCTAGACTCCTGTGGGTTTTAGGCCTCGTATCCTGATAAAGGCAGACATCCTTGGAAGGCGCCAAAGATGCTGTCACTAGTCTTTCCCTCATAAAGGAAAAGCACGATTTGAAAGTGACTTTCAGTTACAAATGTCTTCTATTGCAGACATGGTGTGTTCACAGAGCTTCATGTACTTCCTATGTGGTCTTAATAAAGAGTGTGACCCCGCTCTAGTCCAACCTCGCCGGAGGGGCCTGGCTCACACCTGGGTACAGGGCCCGGCTGATCATGCCGGGCATGACGATGAAGAACATGGGCAGCATCTTCAGGTAGCCCCCCAGCACCGAGCCCCCCTTGGCATGGGACACATTCTTGGCCGAGAGGGATCTCTGCACAATGACCTGCAAATGCAGAGGAGAAGGCAAGCTGCTCCGGCTGAGCCCCGATGAGCGCCCTGCCCGCACCCCTGCAGAGGTCCCACGTGGGTCTCCACCCTCTGTGCATCCAGACCCCCGGCTTTCCCGCAGGGAGCCCCCCTGCTCGTGTGGCCGGGGCATCACCTGGTCCGTGCACCAACACCAGGTGGCCAGCACTGTGAGCCCAAAAATGAGGCCTGGCCAAGGGATGTCCCCGCTCACAGGGTCCCGGAGCATGTGGAAGGCATCGGACCGGGGGAGGTGACAGGTGGTGTTGGGGATTGTGGCGTTAGGGATGGCCTGTCTGTACCGCTGTTCCAGGCCTGGGTACCAGCCCACCTCCTGAAAGCCTGTGGGGAGAGACCCCAGGGAGTGAAACAGCCCTGTGACCCCCCACTGGGCCTGTCACACAACCCTCAACTCCCAGGTCTGTGGCACCCCAAGGCTTGGAGCTCATAAGGGACTTAGGGTGGCCAAGGGAGGCAGCGCTCAGACCCCTGTTTGGAGTAGCGAGAATCGTGCTATTTTGGGGTCCCTGTCTGGAGGCATGATATGGCTCTGGAAATATCCAGACACAGACAAGAGGGGAATGTAGGGGTGAGGGTGAGGTACACTCAGATCTTTTTCATACCCAGAAACATGAGGACCAGGGCTCCCGCCACCATGATCACCGTCTGCAGAGCGTCCGTGTAGATCACAGCCGTGAGGCCCCCTGGAGACCGAAGGACAGGGCTCATCAGTCAGCACCAACAGGGCGTCCACGCTGGGTGCCCGCCCTGTGTGTGGCCACCCTAGGGAGACCGGAGAAGACACGGAGCCCCCTGAGCAGGTGGGCCCCAGCCGGCTGCCTTTCCTAGCACTGTGGGCTCCCCTCTGTCCCCCTGGCAGGTGGAGGCTGGTCACCGTCACAGGGCCAGCTCTCTGTCTGCCAGCCTCTGCCTGTGTCTGCCCTGCCACAGCTTGTTGTTAATATTCCAAGTCGACTGGTTTGTGTGCTGTTAGCCACACCGGGGTTATTTCCTCCCCACCCAAGGCCCAGTTCAATCCCCCTCTCTTGGGCTGACTTAGCCTGGAGGGAGTCTGCCCTGAGCCAGTCCCAGGCGGGCTTGTGGCTTTTGTCTAGAGTTGCCCACAGTGCCTCTGGTCCCCGTGACAGTGCCTTAATCACTACCCTGAGCCCTGCTGCCATTGGTCTTTCTCAGCATCTCTCAGGGTCTCTCCTGCCCTGTCTCTGGCTGGCTCTGTCCAGGTCTCCCCTAGTCTCTGTTACAGTATCTGTCACTCTTTTCCTCTGTGTTTCCACTGATCCTACATCTCCCTTGTTGTTCTTCGTCCCTTCCTGTTTCTCATTCTCTCTCAGGGTCAGTTTTCTCTCTGCCCCTCCCTCTGGACACCTCTTTCCTCCAGTCCTTCCCTCTGGGTCCCTGCACGGGAGCTTCCCTCGCCCCCACCCCCTCCCTGCACCCCAGCCTGACCTTGCGTCGGCCCTACCTGCGATGGTGTAGACGGCTGTCACCACGAGCAGGATCACTGTGGAGAGGTACAGGTTCCAGCCCAAGGCCACCTGGATGAAGAGGGCTCCAGAGAAGATGTCCGTCTGCAGAGACCCGGACCAGGAGTCACCCGGTGTGGCCACCAGGGTGCGGCCCCTTCCTGCTCAGCAGTACCTCCCCCCTGAGGACGAGCCCCCAGGACCATGCTGAGGAGGACAGGCTTCATCTAGCAGATGCTGAGCAGCCATGGAGACGAATGCAGAGGCGGAGGGCATGCCACTCAGCCTGAGAGCAGGGGCATGTGGTAGCGCCGAGAGGTAGGCTGCTGGCCATGGAGGGGATGGGAGGGAATGAAGGAGAAGACTGAGGAAGTGAAGCAGGGAGCTGGGGTCCGAGGAGAAGGGGCCATTTGGGAGGAGACGGGGATCCCAGAGGGTCCCCACTGCTCCCTGAAAGAGCAGAGGCCCACTGGGCTGTCGGGGGTGCCCAGGGCTGACCTGACAAGGCAGGAGCCCCGGCACGGATAACCGCAGGTTCTAAACCGATCGTTTGGGGCTGTTGGCGGACGTGGGGCGCGTCCTTTGCCTACGCTGACTTAGGTTGTTTATAAGTGTTGGTAGAACAAGAGGCCGGCTGGGTCTTCCCAGCCTGGAAGCTGGCAACCGAATGATCCAGTTCCCTCAGGGCATGCTGGCTGAGCCCACCCCGTGACTGTTTTATGAACCCATTACAGGGGCTTCAACGTGACAGAGCGGCAGGAGGCCTAAACTGGTCCTAGGACCCTACCGCAGTTCCAGCCCGGAGCCGGCCGTCTGTGTGGACTGGGACCGATCACCTGTGGTAGGTTTGATTTCTGAGGAAGAA